>JAUBNQ010000023.1:18241795-18265185 GCA_032353495.1 Ctenopoma kingsleyae
GAGAGAGAGAGAGAGAGAGAGAGGGAGACAGAAGACAGACAAAGCAAAAGCTGTGTAATATTGTTGGTGCGCACCTTTTTTAATTACAACAGAGATTATATTGATGTCTCAGGCCACATGTCCTAAATCATTTATCAGGGGGGAGAGTGCTAACAAAGCATTTCTAAGAAACCCATCCTCTCCCAGGGCCTGGAATCATATGTTATCTAAAGTGAATATTGTAAATGCTGTTCTGTGGACAGATCCACTTACAAATCATGGGAATGAGTTCTTTGTCAGGACATGCATGAGGTAGTAAAGATATATAACCACTTTCATCTGATCCTCTGTTTTGCAAATTAAACTGCATCTAAATCTGTATGTAGAAGTTGTTTATAAAATGAAGAGGGCCATGTTAAAAGTGATGGATTTACATTAATGTCTCTAAATCATCTAGTTGTTCTGTTGTGAAACATCCTAAAGATTATGTTGCTCATATAGATTAGAATTTATCAAAACACACAATACAGATGAGACAACACGTGCAGTTTTCTGCCTCATTTTTTTTGGTTTTCTGTCGTTTCCTTTTGTTTGTTTTTACCTGGGTGTAGCATCAGTACAGTAGCCGACTGTAGCTACAGGCTGCATGGAGAGGAGGAGAATATAAACCACTTAACATGCAGGAGGAAACCAGACGTTTTTCCATTGCACTTATCAGGTGCTGCGGTGAGAGCAAGTGTCAAGGTGCAGTAGGTCTCTGCCCCCCGTTCCCTCTCACCCCCACCCCCCACCCCCACCTCCCCACTCCTCTCACCCATCCTCTCCTTCCTCCTCTCTTCCTTCCCCAGCACACCCCTTTTATTTTCTCCTGATCTCTATCTCTGTCCTCCCCTCCCTCACCCCACCACCACTCACCACCCTCGGTTCAGTTAAAAGTGGGCTTGGGACTTCCGCAGCGACCCCCCCCCTACACACACACACACACACACACACGAATACTTCTTTTCTTCTTTTCTGTCAAACTAACCTCCAACTCCTGCTCTTCACCTCTGTGTTTCCTGTCAAGGTGCGCTGCCCACCTTCCCATCTCCCCCTCCTCCCAACCACCGGCTCTGCCCCCGCAACCTTTTCCTTTTCTTTCTTTCAACATCTATTATGGCTCTAAATGCCTGCAGTTCATTTTTTAAAATGCTTACTGCAGAGGGCGTGACCCCCCAGCACTCTGCTGTGATCTTGCCATCCTCGCTTGCACATGGATGGAGGGGTTAGTAGCTTTGAGGAGAAACTCTTCCTTGATATAATGTATGCTTTATTGCAGTGCTTTATGTGAATTTTTTTTTCTGAAAACCTGTCTCAAACTCACAAATACACATTGCATAATGTCCATTAAGATATAAGATATAAAGTGTCAATATTCAGTGTCAATATATACCAGATGGCTGGACAATGAGATCTCTTAAATAGGTAATTAAAAGTAATCATTAACTCTTACTGAAGGAACAGTAAAGTATGAAGCTGGAGACTGGAGTTAGTCAACCTAGCTTTGCATAAAAACTAGAACCAGGGGGAAAACAGCTACATCCAAGGTGCATTAATTGCATCTTCTGTAAATTAGCCATTTTAATTTTAACACGTCAGATGAGAAACTTTTGGGAGAACCGGGGTAGCTGTCTACCCTTTGACCTTATGCTAAGCTAAGCTAATCACCCCCTGGCACACAAACACAGGAGTGGTATCTGACAAATAATTTTTAGACAGAGATTCCAGTTTATTGGCACAAAGTCGAACATTCAATATGACAACTTTACCTGTTTACACTACACTAAAACAAAGCTGGCAGAATGCTGCCCTGGTGTTTTTTTTACACAACTACTGACATCCTAACAGCAGAGGAGTGACGTATAGTGTTACATCCAAAGTGGTGTAGAACATATTATATGTGTAGAAATACAAAGCATGCTGGTATTTTGAAAACAGTAATGATGAATGAACAGAGTATGGCTGTGCTTTTGTGTATTTGTCTTTATATTGATTGAAATATTCAACCCCAACACCCCATATGGCTGCACCATTCCATAAAAAAGAACTATTCCAGATGTTTTCCACACCATTTTATAGACATTTCCCCAAAAGTTAGCCTCTTTCCAGACTTTGGGATCTCCACTAGAATATAATATGACCTTTGGCTGCACAGAATGAGTTTGCAGGTTCAGTAGGTGAACTCAGTTTTGTCATCCATCTGTGTTTTCATTTGTAATGGAACTACAGAAATCTATACAGTGCCATGAAATAATGAAATTCATTGCCCATAGGTGATGCACAATTATTCTCAGAGGTTTGTTTTAGTTCAGGTTGGAAAAGCGTCAGTGTATTCTTTGCAGGGAGTCAAACTGAGCTAACATTGTAGTTGCTGTTATTGTTGTTGTTGTTTTAGCTCCAGTGCCTTGACAGTGATACATAGGGTGAAGGTTCAGAATCTGCTATACTGCAGAGATGACAGGATCATTTCAGGACTCCTCTTTCTCTCTCTGCCTCTTTCCCTTGGTTTCTACATGTT
Organism: Ctenopoma kingsleyae; assembly: GCA_032353495.1. NCBI lineage: Eukaryota > Metazoa > Chordata > Actinopteri > Anabantiformes > Anabantidae > Ctenopoma > Ctenopoma kingsleyae. Next base: position 18,244,332 of record JAUBNQ010000023.1, read on the forward strand.
TCTCTCTCTTCTGCTTTGTCTCTCACTCTACTTTTTCCAAGCTGATTTGGAGGCTTGCATAGTCAATTATGTAGGGAGTGAGAGATGGAGTGGAGGCTCCAGCTTCCATATTTTGGTGTGATATTAATATTGCATGAGTGCTATTCTGTAGCGAATATCTAAGAGACTGCCTATTAAGGCAGCAGCAGGAGAAGAATGTGGCAGACATGCACACACACACACACACACACACACACACACACACACACACACACACTGTACATACATTCACAACAAGAGAGCAGGGGTGAATCAGTCAGGATCAGGCACAGGTTGTTATAATTAGTGCTTTCCAGATTTATTTTGGTGGGATAATAAGAGTGACTCATTTTCCTCTTTAATATGTCATGTTTGTTTATCTTGACATGGCAGACATCACACTGTACAGTGAGTGCATTTGATGCTGGCGAGGACTGAATAATGTTCCACTGTAATTGTGCTAAGACTGGAATATTTAACTAACTGATTGAATAATCAAACAAAACAGAGACACAAAACAAATGCCTTCTGTAAAACAAAAACATTGCCAAGATAATTGTAATATTGCAAAGTGATGGGTATGATGTGATTGCAGGCTGTTTATTTTCTGCTGCTGGGTGGATATCAATGATGCATACAGTAAGTGACAGGCTGAGGAGGTCCCCAGCAATGACTGAGAGGTTCAGCATGGACACTGGTGACTGTGATAGATATTTCATTTTATGCCGTAACAGACTGTCAGCTTCTGATGAGGTGTCACAAACATATCCCACACTAATACAGTATAAATAAACATTAACACTTAAAATTTGTTATGTAGTTTTTTTGTAAACCTCAAATAATGATTGTACTTGGGTTAGGCAAAATGACTGAAAGAGATATTAGATTAATGATAAAGTAATAAAATATTCATTATTCATATTCAGTATTCATTCATGATATAAGATGGATGTATGCATGCCAGAAACTGAATAATTATATTACTATTACTGTTATGCATTACACCTGACTAGCAGTTATTATTTTCCACTTCCAGTATGTGTTTAAAACATTAAATACTGAAATCCACACATTGATAGTGCAGTGGAAGATGCAATGAATGTACATGAGTCCATGTGTAAATGTGACAATTTGCTTGTCTACATTATAGAGTTTTATATAATTTAGAAATACATTCAGCTTCTCTATGGAAGATTAAAACTACACTTTAGTTCATATGTACTGTTTCTATGTAAGCATCTATACGCAGTCGTCCACTGTAAGCTGACAAAGCTGGTATGCTACTGAAAATTCGCACATCAAACATAGTAATGAGCAGACACTATTTTTCTCACAGGACTTGCGAACATGCTGAAGGGGTTCTCCTTTAGAGTCTTTTCCCTCTTGCATCATTGCCAGGCTCTGTCAAAAGCCCAGAAAGCCCGGACTGGAGTCGACACAGCCAGTTAGTCCTGAGCCCAGAAGCATCACGCTGGGACCGACGTTGAACAAGTGCTTGGTGACCTTACAGCACTAGCTGGAGTTTAAAGAAGTCTTTAAAAGGCCGATTCTCCACAGTAATATCATCACCCATGCGTCAAAGAGTCTGGATTAAGGCCTACTTTCGCTCGCTAAAATGTAACAAATGTGTGAAAAAACATCACAGCCAACGCAAATGTGGAGAGAAAGATGGAGCGAGGAAGAGGAGAGAGAGAGAGAGAGAGAGGGAGAGAGAGAGAGAGAAGACTAGGAACAGATAGCAGAGGCAGAAGAAAGAAGGGAGAAAGAAAGAATGGGAAACTCAACATCTTAACACCCCACAATACCCCCACCCTGCCAGATATATCAGTGTAGTTGGCTTTCTCTGAAATTCAAATGGCAAGAAAAAAAAAGAAAAAGAGAAACCTCTGGTTTTGGAAACGGGGGTGGGGTGCTGAGTAAAAGACCTGCCATCTATGTATTAGTGCTCTGTAAATATTACATGAGCTCCACATTCGCTCAGTTGTTTGGCATTACTTCCACTGGATGGGTATATTATTTTAGAAACCATGCCTTGTTTATGGAGAGACATGACCTACTTCCAGACACACTCTCTCTCTCTCTTTCTCTCTCTGGTATTTTTCTCTCTCCCCCCTCTCTCCCTTTACCCCTCTCTCTTTCCTGCTCTCTCTCATTCACTCTCAGTCTGCAAAATCTCAACTGGTTGTCCCTGCTGAACAATTACAAGGCAGAGAGACCCAAATGGAGATGTTTGTAGAAAACAACATGTGTATAATTAAGGTTTAATGAGCTCTTGTCAGGGTGGAATGTGCAATTAGATTGGTAATAGAAAATTCTGCCTGGATGCTAGTGGCAGAGGCTGGATGTGGAATCAGCGTGGCACTGAATGAAAGAACAGTGAATTATTTTGAGCCATATTGACAAAAGTAGACTGTGCTGGATGCCGCATTTAGATTTAAATACATGGTAAGGTCCCAAATACAGAAAGATGTTTTTTTTTTCCTGGTAGTTCTATATTGTGTGTTTTCAAATTACTGTACTTATGCACACCAAGCTGGTTTCTTGGAAAAACAGTTGTTAAATAGATGAAGTTACTGTACTGTACTGTACTGTAATTCCCTGTAGCAGAACGAAGCAAGAGACAATAACTGTGATCCGAAGGTCATACATGTGATTTTTTGCACAAATATAAGGGCCAACGTGCCTTATCAGAAATAAAGAAAGGTATTCGGGGAGCACATACCTCTGTCAAGGCTGCACAGCTAACATACCTTACCTCTTAATTTGTTAAATTAATAGGAAATGCTTAGAAATTAGGAAGGAATGGTGGCCATGATTATTAAAAAACACTTAATTCTTGTTTTTTTTGTCTACAGGAACTTTGTGTTTAACATTTAACATGCTGCTGTTGCACCATCTACAGGTGACATTAGGGCCGCAGCGAACGATTATTTTCATTATTGATCTTAATCAGTAAATCATTTTTGTCTACAAAATGTTAGAAAACAGGGGAAAATGCTTGTATTTCCCCATAAATGCCCTCAATATCCTTATACTTAACATATAGTAAACTAGCGAATTGTTGGTAGCTTTCCTCATAAAATTATTTAACCAATTAATCCATTATTACAATAATTAATTAGGCATAGTAAACTCTTAACAAAATGGCCACAGAACTATGTTATCTATAACAAAATTAACCAGCTCCTTAGCCGATGTCAGAGTTTTTGACCAAACTGAAATCTGGTATTTTTTGGGGTATTTAGGGAGATTAACATCCCATTATTGCAGAATGAGGTGATGGATGGGGTTGTAACAATTCAGAATGTATTTCGCCAGAGTTAACGTTCCCCACCAGTGCTCCTTCTCTAACCTCAACTACATGTTCTCTATATCTAACTCTACCTTAATCATAATTTGTTTTCCTTAAACGTGATCTCTACCTAAATGTAGCTATACTGTGGTACTGTAACATAATGTAGAAAGCAGAACTGTGGGTTTTGCCGTTTTGTTCAATATCAGTGTTTTTGTGTGGCGAAGGAGTTTGACAGGCAGATAAATACAACTGAAAACACAACCTCTATGGGTGAGGTAACAGTCGTGATGTATGTAAATAAGGGTATTTATTGAATACAATCAGACCTCGTTAACTCTCAATTGCTGCCTGGCATTTCTCTCTAGGTCTGTGTTTTTCCTGTCCCAGAGATTCACTGTTTTAAGATGAACACTTGTCTTGCCCCGTGTCTTTTTAAATAAGGCACTTGTGAGAAAAAAACATGTATCTTGTTGCTCTCTTTTTCTGCTCTTGTCTTCTATTCTGACAGTCTTTTTCTTGACTTGGTGAAATTGCTACTTGTGGCTCTGGTTGAGAGGAAGATTCACACACACAAAAGTCTTGTTTGGCTCTTTCTGAATTACTTGACTAGTCCCTGAAAGAGAGGGCCCTTTGTTGGCTTTCTCTGGGACTGCCCTTGAAAGACTTCTATTGTGTGGTAAGCACTATGATATAACGCAAGTGGATTTAATAGATTTAATGGAACACACAGACATGGTTCTCAAGCCCTCATGTGATGAGAAGCAGCCTGTTTTAGAAGGTCAGCACCGCATCTTAAATAAATGAAATCATATGTCAGTGCCGTGTTCCTCCAAGAGCACAGAGCTTTGTGTACAGTATGTTACATATTCTTGATTTGGTGCGATGCAGAGATGAAACCCACTGCATTTGTCTTTGCATCACAAACAGTCTGTTTTGGTTTCTTTTCAGATATTGCCTGATTCCTATGTTCCACCTGAGTTGTGTTGGACATCAAGGTTAGACAGAGTGGGGGGGAGTTAAATGTCAGCAATGTTTTAGCTTTGTTTTCATTGTGTTAACAGGAGCACAATGGTGTGATTGTGTGGCCATCTGAAACCCTACACCTACCCAGAGCTTTCGCGGGTCAGAGGTGGGGGAGATGTGTGTGCCTTTAGCCTGATGAGCCATGCATTTTGAAAGACCCAGAAACCGCGAGTAATCCATCCAGCATACCATCAAAACCATTCTGCTTCAACGACTTGCTCACGTATCACATCTGCTCATCTAGAGATATTAGAAAATATTCTCATTTTCTAAGTATAAATTGTTTTTTGGGTTTTTTTTCCCTTTCCCATTTTGCTTTGTAATCTGTGTCATTATTTTTAGGTGCCTTTTGAGGAGTGGCCTTCCTCTTGAAACCCCTCAGTGTGATGGACAAGATCATAAAGCCGAGCTATAAACCTGAGATGAATGTTACATCTTAACGCTGATAGAGGCAATTAAGTCCATCATAAGCGAGAGAGGGAACACTCTTGTCTGGGGACTCATTCACTTGCATCGTTTAACATGATCCCTAGCTAAATGCCTTATTTTATTTCTCCTCTCAGCTCACAGCTTACAGTCGAGCACAAATTGAGCTGATGTGTTTTTTTTTTTCACAGAATTTGGTCTTTCTGTCTGATCTGCCCTTTTCTGTCTGTCGTTGTGTGTTCCTTCCCCCTGTCTCTGTCTCCTCCTTATTTCTCCGTATTTGTCATGGTAATGTAAAAAATCTCAGCTGCTCCAATTCATTTCGTGCTCTTTCAATCGAGAAAGAAGGGCAATTCTGTTTCTCCTCACTAGTTCCAGTGTGTTGAGGTTTAAAAGTAATGAAGACCATATTTCATCTGCATGGAGTTATATGACTGGGCGTGGCTATGCAGGTCTGTTATGGGAAAATAAATATTATGGATGGTCTAACTTTGTTATCTTTATCTCACTGGGATCAATGTGTGCATTGTTGGACAGGATACATTACACAAAGACGTAGGCATGCATGCAATGTGCACACATTCAGAGACAGGACCATAACGCATGCATGCTCAAACTGTATATAAATATATATGTAGTAAGCAAACACACATGCACATAAGGAAAACATAAAGTTGAAATACGCATGGAGCAGCAAGGATATTCACACAAACAGGCAATCCATATCTGCTTTACAGCACACCATCCCCCAGTGCTGTGCTTTATGCTTGTATGTATGAGTGTGTAGCTGCCAGTGAGTCATTGAATGCTCTAATGACCACAGTACTGACACAGGTATTTTGACTACTGCCTCTTTTCATCGGCACATTGACTGACATGCGATTAGTTATGCTGGGGTAAAAATAGGGAGGTGCATGTTGTAACCATGAAGAGAGACTAGGAGGAGTGTTAAGTCCTCTTCTCTCTGTCTGCCTCATCTTTCTTCTGAAACATTCCTAGCTGTAGTTACTAGTGGTTTGATTTGGTATTCAGTATGTCCAGTAAAACACAGCTGGGCTTTCTGAGACCGTATATAAAAAAAAAATCTTCCTAGCTCATTGCAGGTTATAAGCATTATAGCAAGGAATGAAAAATAACCATCATAGCAGATATGGGGAATTGGTACAAAACTGATCTGAAAGTCCTTTTTTCATAAAAAGGGATGCACTGCCTTATCACTGACCTTAGTGTGTGGGTGGTGTTTTGACCAGACGTAACCTATCCACATTAAAAGCAGTAAACAAATTGTGAATCTATCCCAGTGAGTTCCACAGGGTGACATCATCCAGGCTTTAAATTTGCAAAAATGAGAACGTTGATATCCAGCCAATATTCAGTACTAGTATATGTATACTCAAAGTTTATGTATTGTTAGGAAAGAAAAAAAAAGATAATTTTCATATGGAAATACCAAAAAAATACAAATTAGTTTTTTTTCCTTTGGCTTGTCTCATGGGGGTTGCCGCACAAATATTTGGCAGAGGTTTTTACACCAGATGCCCAGTTTTAACGCAGCCCTCTCCAATTTTCACTGGACTTGGGATTAGCACCCAGCGTGCACTCACTTGAGCAACCTCAGTGTTATTTTTTTGGGGGGGGTGGACAGCTTGAGGGTTCGGTGTTTATGATATCCGGGGACACTTCGACATATGGCCTGAGGGAGTCGCACCTTGAACCACCGACCCTAAGGTCCATGGGATACCATTCTACCAACTGATCCACCGCTCCTCAAAACTACAAGTTAGCAAATAATGTTAGTTAGTTAAAGCAAGTACCAGCACTATGCAATACAGTTCTGTTAGCACATTAACAAAATTAATTAAAGTGATCATGTTCCAACATCTTTGGGCACCATAACCAAGCCTTAAGCTGAAACTGATATCTCTGGTTTAAAGATTTAACAGTACTTGGCAGTGCTACATTGAAACAATCAGCTTTCAAATCCATCTTCCCAATTAAATACAATTACTACAAATGCCTTTTTCAAAAGTACACACTAAATCCTACATAGAACGAAAAACACAGGTATTTAGAACACACTAACACAGACTCAGTATGCAGTATGGGATATACAAAGGCATTATTAGATGAATAGACATATGAAGCATAAAGCACAAACTACATGTTTTGCACAGAATGTAAGCCAATGCAAGCCAAAAATTAAAATTATATAAAAAAAATAGAATAACACGGTCTTATTTAGAGAATAAAAATTATAGCTCAGCTACAATGCAGTAATGAATCTAAATGAATATAGTTCCAAATTAAATTTAATATAACTTGGTTGCAAACAGAAAACTTTAAAGCCTTGATTTAATTGAACTGGGAGCTGGAGCAGACTGGAGGTTTTCTAGGAGCTTGTACCAGATATATGCTGCATAAACGCTGACTGATGCTACTAATCAGACCTGTTCCAGATGATCTGAGAGGTCCCATGGTTCATGACAAAGCAGGTCAGCAAAATGTATTTTGGCCAAAATTTTCCCACTTCTTAAAAAGTTTGATTTAATTTCGTTAAGGAAGCATATTCTTTAATGTATGGATAAAAAGAGAGCTGCATTTCTGGTGTGCTGTGTTCCATTCAACAGTTGTTCTGTAACCTCTATGACAGTGGTGCATCAAACTGACATTGGTTTGGCTTTACACAAACACAAAACTATTTATAGCATCTCTCCCACTTTATTTTCTTTTTCTCATTCTCTCTCTCTCTGTCTCTCTATCTCACTCACACACACACACACACGCACATTCTTTCTCATTTCTCTCCCTCTCGCGTATTTGCATTTCTGCTACAGTATGCAAACAGGAGCCTGGTGTCAAGTGCTTCAGTTGTACGGGCCTCATCACTTTTCTTTCTCAAGCCTCAGTCTATCTCAGAATTTCACCCCTTCATTCCTTCTCTCCACATGACTTCCCTCTCCTCCATTTCACTGTAGCTTTCCACCTCCCTCTCACCTTCACCCCCCCCCCCCATCACCCCCTCTCTCTGTCTGTGTTTTCCTTTGCCCAATTGTTTTGCTGTAGATTTGACCACTATGATTAATGACCTCAAAGCCTCAGGAAAGCAAACAGAGCTCACTCCTCTCTCACAAACCTCCCTTTTTCTCATATGTCAACTTCGTGTATGTTCACACCGAGCATGTTATGACTTTAGAAAAAGATCTGCATAATATGGGCGAGATAATATGAGAGAAAGTTTTTATATGCGTAAAAATTTGTCTGATTTCTGCCAACAACAACCTCCACCTTAGCACTGCTGTAAAGTGAGGCACTATTAACACTATAACTTTTAGAATTTATTGTGAATCTCTATATCTTCTGTCATCTAAAGTGGCTAATGAACATCAGAGCAGGTACTATAAATGACATTTATACACGGCGAAAGGCATCCAGGACACTTCAAGCTTGTGGATGCTGACATAAGTCTGGCTTTGAACAGATTTGAAACACACATACTATATTGATCCCCTTGGGGATATTTTTGTTGGAAAGCTGCACATATATGCTGGTACTACTATGGGGCTTTAGTGTCTAAAAATCAAACCAAACCACTCACCCTGGGGATCATGGACAACTGCTCTACCAACTGATCCATTTCCACCCCTATAATATGAGTATAAGAGTATAAGCAGACTGATCATATCTGAAAGCAAAACACGTTGCCAGAGCCAGTAGCTGGTGAGCTCAGCTTAGCCGTTGTTCTCTTATGTTTCTGATTAGCGTGCACTTAGCTTAACTGATCAGTCGATGCCCACAAAATTTGAATTTTTACCTTTTCCCTCTCTTTAGAGTTTGTTTGGTATTCTAACAACTCTGCTCTCAGTGACTCCTTTTCATTATGCAGCAGAAGCACCGCCGCAAACTTCACTTGACATTCTGTATAATTGTTTTCTACTTACCCTGCGTTGCTCATAGAGATTTGGCTTGCAGGTGTGAAAATAACTTATCCCAGGACACCATCACATCTAGCACGATGTGATTAGGGCAGCATGTAAAATCATTTTCTAAGAGCAATAAAGAAAGTGATTTCATCTTCATTGCAGGATCCAGTGATTGTTCTTCTAGCAAACTAATAAAGCTATCAGACAGAAATCATTTCACTAGAAGTAACAGTTCCATCAGAGGCTGAATGATAACGTGGAAATGGAATTGCTACTTGAAATTGAATAATGTTGCAAAGAATTGCCTTTGTTCTGTAGTTTGTTTGGTCCTCTGACTGTGTCTAATGTAAAGGCAGAAACAAAAATGCAATACAACTCTATTTGAGTTGAAACTTAACATAATTTGAGCAGAAACTATTCAAACCCTTTAAAAAATCCCAAAAGGGGTTCATATTGAAGAGCATACAGAACATAAAATTTGTCCCTGGAACTTATAGCTCATTAAACATGGTGAAATATGGCTATAAAAAAGATGTGGCTCCTTTTCAATCCCTGCCCACAGCTTGAGAAACACCCCTAGCAGGCTACTGTAGGCACATATCCATCCTGTGACTTGACTTTACAGTAGCAGCAGTAATTCATCTCTTCCAGTACAAGCTGTCTTGAGGTGTGTTTTGTTTCCTCATAAATGGCTAGTGCCAAATAGTGTCAGACAGAGAGCCAGAGAAGGCCTTTGGGAGAGTGTGTCTGTGTGTGTTTGTGTGTGTATGTGTTTGTGTGTTGTGTGCCTATGTTTCAAGCTGCGGCCTCTGGCTGTGACCCCAGTGTTAATCACACTACAGCCAGAACAACCACAGGCTCTATTGCCACTACTGCTACTACAACCCTCCTCTTTTCTGTCTGTGTTTCTTTCTCATTCATGCTCTGTGTCCTTACTGTATTTTTTATTTTTCTCTATCCTCGCATACCTACAGTGTTTTCCCCACTCTGCCTCCTACTCACAGTACATGATCTCTACCCACTCTTTTACCATTAGCTCAGGGGTCTTTCTTGTCTTTCTCATCCTCTCAACATAACCTTAAACTGTCATCTTTCCTCTGGACTAAGCCTCCCCTTCAGGCTTCTTGAGGTCGGTGTTTCTGTGCTCTGAATTAGCACGGTTGTCCTGTCCTCGTTTCTCGGGCAAAGTGCAAAAGCGCTAAAGGCTGTTCTCACCTCTTGGAGTCTATGTGGTCTCTCGATCACTATCTGGGTAGGTTGGCAGAGTTGGTAACAGTGTTAATTTGCGATTAGTCAGCCATGTTACTGACCCGTTAGGGTTGGTGTTGTGAGAGAGTACTCTTGCATGGCTGGCTTGCTGGCAGAAATTTCAGTATTTGTTAACTCAGGCCTTATTCTTCTTACTTTGTCCGATTATTTTTTGTCTTTTGACAATTTATCATGATAACATTTAGCTCACCACCTTCATAATAGAGTTTTGGGGAAAGAACACTGCAAAGGTTATATCAATCAGAGCAAGGAGCATAAGCCTCCTACAGCCTTACTAAAAATGCAATTTAAGAGAAATCGCCTTGAACACTTGTCTTCGAGTCTGACGTAAAGTAAACATGGAAAGTAGGTCTCTGGAAATTCTTGTAGCTGTTTTGGCAAAAGGCAAGGCACAGCAAATTGATATCTGGGTCAGCTTGTTTACCTGCCATGTGTTGTTTGCTAATGTAAAAGTCGCCTTCAATTTAGCTTTTTCCCATAATAGTGAATTAGTAGCAAACAAAAGGATGTGATGCACGTATGCAATTGGTGACAGTAGTAGGCAGTAGTAGTAGACAGTAGTACTTTTTAGACTGTGAAGACATAGCACTGAACTACATGCTAAAATCAGTATGTTAGCAATGAAATATGAACATTCTGATTTTAACATATATAATGTTTAACGTGTTCATCATGTTAGTTTTGTGTGTTATCATGCAAACATTTGCTAATTATTAATATTATCAATTATTATTGATTTTGTCATCCCTACAACAATGTCACTAGCACGGCTAAAAACATGACAAAAGAATGCACTATAAACTTTTCATCAATGGAAATAACTGTGCTTTGTAAGTAAGTGACTGGACACCTTGCAGACTGACTAACTCGATTCCCATTGATGCAAGCGTTGTGCTCTCTCTGTGTTGTGATTATCACTCTGTGCCTTATGACACCCGTGGAATCACAGCAGTTAGGTGTGCATACACTTACACACACATACACACACACACACACACACACACACACACACAGTCTCAGGCTGTAGGCAAGCTGAGACGAAGAGTGTGAGTTACACAAGCTTTGACAGGGCCTAATTATACATGTCTCTAATGAACTGTAATTACTGACATCCACCAGAGCATCAAGGTCTATAAGCCGAGGACTCGCAGTCATTAGGCTGCTGTGTTACTCTGTTTCTGCATCTACTGACTGACTGAAAATCTCTGTTTTCTGTCCCTGTTGTGATGTGTCAATCTCTGCCTAACTGTTTTCTCCCCCTCTCTCTGCCACAGTTTGATGGTGACAACATGTACATGAATGAAAACAACCATGAGTTCCTCCCGCCAAACCAGGTAAGTTAAAATTGCCCCTAATGGAAGACCTGCTCTATTCCTCTTATTTCATCTGTTGTCAGTGATTGTTGAGTAAGTTGCTGCAGAGCTATTTCCCTTCCACAATTGTTGAAGCTTGTTAGGATGGATGACAAATTGTTGTTACAGAAACAACCAAGGTAGTTGAAAGCACAGGGACTGAAATCTTGACAGATGTAACATAAAAAATTCTTTAATCCTTCTGCACTCTGTGGGTGAAATATTACCCTGGGATTGTTAAGTAGTAGCTATAACAAAAAGAAACACATTTCTTCAGGTTCTAGATCATGTAATTGAGATGCAGTCAAGTGTTTTGCAAATTCTCGTTAATGTAAGTTTCTTTATTGATCACTTGCATCCATTAGTTGCTACCTTGGCAACAATCCTCCTCCTGTGTGCTTTAATATACACATAACCATCAAATATTTACATACTTCAAATACTGTGAAGCTGTTACAGTATCACTATTACACCCAAGCCAATAAAATTAACTCAAAGCCAAATATTTGAAATACAACGTATAGAACAATTGAAAGTAAAGTAAAACATGAATTAACTTAATTCATTTGCATATCCAACAACCTTTTATTTTGCTTATGTTGAAGGTATATTTTCACTTTTTGATGTTTGCTGAACACGTTTGTTTTTAATTTTAGTGAAAAAATAAACCTGTTGTCTTTTATTTACTGAAGCTGGAGACTGCGGCATGTGTGCACAGATGTATGTATGTATGAAGAAACTGGGTGTGTAATGACTTTCCAAATTCACGTCTTAGTTTATACCTCGGTTTCCGTTTTGTTTTGTTTTGTTTTTGGCGTGGGATTTCATTAAATCACCAACAATTTGCAGTTCTATTATTCTAGACAAGACCGTGGACATTTCTGTCACAGTCTCTGTCTCAGTTTCACAATCGTTACAACCCTAGAAGAAGCCAGAGTATCTACACCAGCAAAAATATACAAATTCCACCCAAAAAGACTTTCTTTCTTTGGGGTGATTGTGCCAAACGTTAAGGTAACTCTGCCATCATAAAACTCTAATTCACTATATTCAGATTATGCATTAATGCTCTGTGCAAACAAATTTTACTTTGATAAAATCCAAACAGAAAACTCTCAGACCGAACTCTCAGAATGAATTTTGGCCCTATTGCAAAGGATTTATTAAGTTAGAATGGAGGGAGAGTCAGTGTACTTCTACAGTACGTGGCAAACATGCCAGATACACTGTTGCACAGCTGGTCATGAACAACTGGGAGACCATATGGTTGTGTTTGGACAGGGGGATTTGTGGAGTTTGGAAATAAGTCCATCTGACATACACAGGGGAACAAGGAATTTGTCCCTGTCAATTGCAATTATTAGAACAGACCCATAGGTTCAGTAGTTCTGCGTTTCTGTTGCATTTGCTGTTTTGCTTAATTTCTTAATGCTCTGGTTTGTTAAAGTATGGCTCAATGCCCAGAATGAGATGCAGAGCTGCTTACACTGCTTCTTGTACATGATTCTTAAAGTTTATTTAGATATGTTTGACAACAAATATGTCTGTCAAAAAATGAATTGGATGGTGTTTTTTTTCTCACAAATGTCCAACGCAGATACTAAAAATTAAACAACCATCACTTTTATCATCGATTTTGGTTCGGTGCATGTACTTTTACTACAGTGCTGATTGGTTGATTATAGTTGTGCTGATGTTTATTTTTTATTTTTTTGCTGAATTTGAAAGGGACAGATAAAACATTGCAAATGTGGCATAGAAGACAGAGAGAGAGAGGGGGAGGAGAAAGGTAGGGATCAAGGAAGCAAGGGAGAAAGACAGAGAGAGGGAAATAGCATGAAAGACGGTGATGGGATGAGAGATGATTTTGCTTTGCTCTGTGTTATACTTTGTTTACTCAAGATTCCTTCATATTTGACATGTGCCTTGCTCCATTCTCCGCTTCACCAAGCTTAGCCTCTCTTTCCCTCTGACAGCAAGAATCAGAGAGGGCTGTAGGGGTGGACATACACTCTGACAAAGAAACACAGACATGGAAGAAATTTTAAAAGAAAATCCCCAATATGTACATCCTCAGCTATGTCCTAATTCAACGTTATTTCCTAATTATAATCAGAATTGAAGTATACTGTTTTGACACTGGAAAAGCCACACAGTGTCCTTAAAACATGTCCTTACACAAACTACACATTTAGATTTTTGAGGGTGCTGTTGATAGTTGTGATGCAGCTTGAGGACGATCTTAGAAAACAAGTTGCTTTACTCTGTGTTGTGAATTTTAATTGACATGGGTAAAGTGTCCCACCAGTTTGAAATTTCATCCAGCTGTTAGTAGCTCCGACAGAATAGCAGCAGAATTAGGTTGTAGTATAGATTTCAGACACAGCTGCAGTTTGCGTGAGATACCTATCGGTGCAAGTGTTGCATCGCTTCCTGATAATGCAAATCGGTAAAGCGTATTTCTTTAACTACAAAAAGTATACTGAGAGAGCGCTTAAAGTTAAAGCTTCAAATCTATTAATAAACAGTGGATGTTTTTGCTTGTTTTGTTTGCAGATGCCGAGATAAAAATGGAAAAAGATCGGGCTTGGTGAAAGTAACAGAGGGATACGATAGCTGCAGGGATAATTTTTTATTAACTAGTTTTATTCTTCAAGAAATATGTTGTACAGTGTATACAGTAGCTGTATTATTCTCTGTATATTCCATCTTGAAGAACAACAAATCATTCTGCCTAAAGCTCACTTCTCTCTTCTTGCTGCTTTATTATCACTTTTCTCCCCCATTCTCTCTGACTCCCCCTCTTTTGCTCATTCTCTCACTCTTTTTCTCTCTTACCCCCGATTGCATTTAAATGCATTTGGGTCAGTTCCACCAGTTCCACCTCGAAACTGTGTGAAAGAATATTTCTCAGTGCTCGGCTGCCTCTCATTTCAGTTTCTCGATGTAACCACTCTATTTTATGTAGCTCACATTTATAAATATGTTTTTAAACACAAGGTACATTCATATAGGACGTGAGAATAGCCCAAATCTGACCCAGAAACTGCATCAAATTGTGTGACACATAAAGGGGTATGTTCTCGTGATGAGTCACATGGAAATGGGGTCAGTGCCATTGTCATATCAATGTTCCCATGAGCATTGTAGTCTTACCCTGCTTACTTCTCTGCAGAGTTTCTTCTAGTGCCTCTCTTCCCCCCGAGCAGAGTGACAAAGTGTTAGTGATTCAATGACAAGGTCACGGACCCTGGTCGTGGCATCAACAAGCTCTTTGTCTGCCCCTGTAGCCGCTGACCATTGTCGTGGGACCAATGTAGAAAAGAGTAACCAACGATGAGGAGCCTGTTCCAGTATCTTCACAGAGGTTTGATCTGACCCTCAAGCACAGAAAGAGACACGCTAACATGAAAATCACCACAGCGGAATGTGGAAGAACACCGTACACGTCTTTTTCTTATGATAAAGGTTTTAGTAGACCTTCACCTGAAGTGGGATTTCTCTTGATAATATAAAACAGAACAGTGTAGAGCGATGTGATCAAACATAATGCACTGTGGAGATGCCTTCTCATAGCTCCTCAGCGAAGTGAAAGAAACAGTATACTTCATCAGCACTTTACCTTGACAATACTTTGCTTTGATGTCTTTCTCCCTGACTTATGAATTCATTTAGCAGAACTGCTGTTTGAGAGAAATATGTCACAGAAAAAAAAAGAACATGATGAGGAAATGGAAGGCGGGGGGTGGGGAGAAAGGGAGATGGAGAAACTGCACAGGGGAATAATTCGGCTAATGGAGTGACTGCTTGGATATTCAGCAGAAGTAGGAACGGAGATTATGATCTTGCAATTAGCGTAACAAGGTTTTATTGATTGGCTGCCGCTGTAGCGTCTTTGCTGCCAAGACGCTGCATGTGGTTTTAACATGCACAGTGTGTGTGTAGCCCAGCCAGTCACACTAGTCGTACTACTACTAGAGCAGAATCCAGCTCAGCATCACCATCGAGCTGTGGCTATTTCACCAAGCATCAAAGGCGAAATATTATGGATAGCTGAGTTGAAAGGGGCTGTTTGAATGCCTGATGATAAAGTGGAGTACATTTGCATTTTCCGCTCACTTTTAAGTTAATGCGTTGCCCTCCTTCCCCTTTGATAAAATGCAGGTATGAAAGAGCAGCTTCTGGTAATGAGTGATTTGAAAGTTTGTCTGCCTGTTTTACATGTTTTAGTTCAAATGATGTTTTAACAGTAAGTTTGATGCTATTTCGCGTCTCACTTATTATGTTGTAAGTCATTGCTGGCAAGGATCATGCTGGCCCCTTGAGTGTTGTAATTTTAATTAGTGAGTGCCAACAGCAGATCTGTAAAACACAGAGAAGCAGGGATAGATTATAGTTCAATCAAAGTTTTTTTTTTCTTCTATATGGCAGCAAACAGATGTGATTGTGATTACATTATGAAACACAGGGACAGACTGAACTCGTAATGAGGCCTTCATGCCATTTGTTCTTCTTAATGTTTTTAAAGAGAGATTTATAAGAGCTCTTGTTAACATGTGTGAAAAGATGTGATGTCTGTCACACAGTTTTAGTGCATAAACTTCTAGAAACTCCCGTCTGATAAATGTGAATAAGTCGTTCTCTACAGCTCCCCTGTGTCTCTCATTTTTCTCCCATATGTTTCTGATGATCCATTGTAGAACATGATCCTGTAGTCTTTTATGCACAACCTTTGACAAATCTATCACCTCATCCCTCCATGCTCTGAATTAAAGAGCCATTTCACCTTTCCAGTTTAGATGAGTGATTCTCTTGTTTGGCAGCAGCCCAAAACCCAGCCAGCATGTCTGGAACCTTGGTGGAGCCTGATTGGTTAGGTCCAGTCGTGTGTGACTGACAGGAAGCCTGCTGATTGGAGGAGACAGTATCTTCGGATAGTTGCACTGATTAAAGCCTCGCAGCAGCGTTTTGTAAACTCCCAGTGTTCAGGGTCCCTGCACCAGCGCCCTGGCCCTGCTGGTCTGAATTACAGTCCGGTCACATTAGTCTGATTTACAGCTTCCTCCCACTGTTTAGACTGGAGCTGGGGATCAGAGTGGCAGGCTCCTCCTTCCCTACTTTTCCACCTGCCCCCTCCTGTTCCTATTAAGTCTCCCACTTTGTGTCTCACCTTCTACTTGTCATCCCAATCTTTGCAGTTACTTTTCCTTTTCCTCTTTTACGTATATCACCTTTACATGTCCCCTTGACTTCTCAGTTCCCACCAGTTCTTCTTCTCCTACCTGTTCCGTTCATTCCCTTCATTTTTGGCCTTCCTTCCACCTTCCTACAACTGATCTCCCCACTCAGTCTTTTTCTTATCCTCATTTTCTCACATGCCCCCCCACAACCCCATCTCTGACAACATCCCTTTACCTTTTCTAGCCACTACCTCTCCAACCCGCCCTCGTCCCTTTCTCTTTTTATCTGTCTCATTCCCTCACTACATCTTTTGTGAAAATGAAAACAAAGAGCAGCCTGCCAAAATATTTCTATAGCTGTTCGCTGACGAAGCAGGGAGCGGAGACAAAGCAAAAAGATGTGCAGGCATATTTGTCGTGGCAGCAGAAAGATGGAAAGCTCTCTCCCTGTGGCCTTTTTACAGTCATTTGGAACCCCCTCCCACCTCACTCTCCTCACTCTCTTGCCCTGTTTAAAAGCCCTCTGTTTGAAATACTCATCTAACATGGCACCACATATAAATGCACAGCTGTATATTTGTGTAAGGCCTTGCTCTGCCAAGCTGTCTATCCCCATGTTGCCCCAGGTGATCAGATGAAGCTAATGGCAACCTTAATGTGTTTGTGTAGTCCTTTCACCCCACTGGATAGAGTGATGACAGACCAAACACTCCCTCTTGTGCTAGATCACATGCCAGAGTATTATAAAAAATAAAATGGCCAGTGTCTGTTTAGCCTTTTCATAACCACAGAGATTTTCTGTGTCTTTTAAAAATTAAACTTCCACAGTTTGCCTTGAACTGGTTTTCCCTCATGCGTGTGAAAATAAAACTATGGTTATTAGAGAGGAAAATGTTCCATTGAACCAAGCCTCATTAGCAAAAATACTTGGTTAATTATTGATGAAGTATCTTCAAGGTATGAAAAAAGCCTGAGCTGACATCGATCCATGTGAACTTACTTCCTCTGCTTGGAGAAAGATTAAATAAGGTAATATACATTCTCTTATTAAAGTGGTTAAGCAGCCAGTATTTTGGATCAAGCTATGGGAATTGACTTTTAGATATTTACACTATATTTATATCATGTGCTTGTGTCAGTTTTAGGTGAACTACCATTAACCTTATCAGACAATATAGAGCCTGTAAATGTAGACAATCACAGGAAATTCTTTAAATATTGATTCAGTTTAATCTTACTACCACCACCAAAACCAGTGGACCCACTGACATTACCATTCGTCGTTTCTTTCATGCCACAGACATGGCTCAAAACTAGAACAATCAGGACAACTTAACTGTACGTGTAATGCAATGGTTCCCAGTGGTTCCTTATTACCTGAATCAGGTGTATTTAGTCAGTCAGAAGCTGGAAGATACCTTGTCTGATCAGTGTGGAGCAGGGGAAGACAAAGTGAACTGGTCTCTTTCAGTGTCTGATTGACTTAACACACGGGGTCCAGATAATCAACTATGGTTAGGGCAAAGGTAGCAGGGGGGACTTGAGGACCAGGTTTGGGAACCACTGTGTAATTGTTCAACACTGATATCGTAGCTGTGAATATAATGTGATTGTGGAGGTCGTATTGTGCTCACTCTTGTGATGCATTAACTATAAGTTGCAGTGCTGAGCTCTTGTGGGAGACAGGGAGGTTCATTGACACTGGAGAGCTGTCTCCTCCACTCCCCTCCACTCACCAGCAGCCTCTTATTAACAATGGCACCAAGAGTACAAGGGTCCAGATGTTAGTCTCCTGCTCCCACCAGCTGTGCCAGCCTCCAATACACAGCCTCATTGACTCTGAACCAGGGAGGGGAGACAGTTAAGAGCACACTGACACCAAACACACACACACACACACACACACACACACACAGGCATTCTTTTACAGTAGGTTTTTGTTTTAAAAACTCAGTGATACCTAGAAAATGTGCATAAAAATAAGAGCTATTACGCTCAGTTTTGTGCAGGCAGAAATGTGAAACGTTTGTCACACAGATTAAATGACAAATACACACCAGCACACAAATGCACATGCACAGCGCGTGCCTCATGCACCCCCTTCTCCTGATGTAAAGCAGTTATTTGTGGGTGACAGGATCCTAACAATTCTCAGAATAACACACGTTTGTTTGGATGGCTATGCCATCAGCACTCCCTTTTTTTTTTTATTTTCAACATTGTTAAAGTTGCTACAGATTCACAAACCTTTTATTGTTCTGTGTTTTGTCCATTTACATGTTCTCATAACAGTAATTAGTTTTGTCATTCAGTCACAGTATTACCATTGTCTACATGCTAATAATGATTTTGACAGTGAGTGCAAAAAAGTGGATAACTAAAGACTCCTGAAAACTTTAAAAACATTTGACTGGCTGCTGTTTTCGGTCTTGTCAAGTCTGTGGGTAACTACTGTGTGGTCATAACTCAGCAATAGCAGTGGCTGTTGTTAAGCCTCACAGAACAGACAATGGTGTAACAATAAGCAAGTTAAAAAGGCTTCCCTCTACAGGAGACATGGCTGCTCTGAACAGGAAGAGACACAGTGGAGTCTGGGAATAATACAGTACGTCTTCCAATGTGACATTATAACCTTAGATTCTCAGTGTCAGGCAATAAGTTTGATTATGGTCCTCATTTGAAATGTTGAATTCATCTCTTTCCCCTCCCCCTTCTTTTCTGCTCTTTTTTCTCCATTTTCCTCCCCCTACCCCCCACTCCCTCTTCCCCTGTCACCCACAGTAGTATCAACATCAGCATCACAATCACTCTCAATGACTATTGGGAAACCTGAGCTATCTTGTGCACCCATAGTTTGTTTTCCGACCGCATTAGTGGAGATCACAGTCTAGTTTTCACTGACACCGTGCAGCATCTGCATATCATTACTACCAAAAGGTCTTGAACTCTTTCTGTGCACGTGACGCAAACCAGCTGAGGAAGATACAAATAAATACACGTTTATTTAATGAACAACAAAACCTGTAGCTATTCTTCTTCAAAATACCTCAGTTATTTGTTTTTTTTTTTGCCACTGTTACACATCTATTCTATTTTATAGTCATTTGGGAGCTATTTAAATGTTGTTTGTGTTCCAGTCGAATGTTCAGCAATAATGATGTGGTTGTTGTTGCTGACAGCACTTCTCCATTAGTCTCCTCTCTTGCTAAAATCAAATGTTATTAGACAGTGAGGGAGAAACAGAGACAGTGAGAGAAACAGAAAAACAAGAGAGAAGAGGGTCAGCGACACATTTTCAGTGAATCAAATTGATAAAGAAAGAAAAAAGGATTGTAAAAGTAGTTTATAAGACACAGACACAAATGCATCAGTTTGTAAAGACAGACAGAAAGAAACAGAGGTACAACAGAGGCTGTTTTTATTATTTGATAAAACCTCTGTTATAACCTCAGCATGTTGTGCAATAGCTCTGGCTCTCCTTCAACTCTGCGGTGTGCCACTTCAAATTAGTCGCTTGTGGAGAGGGCCAGCCCCGTCTTTGCAAAATGCATTAGTACGCCACTCAGAGCCTTATACAGCCTAGGGTTAAACACAAATTATATCATTTCTGTCATCCAATCAAATCACACTGACCCATTGACCTGCAAGATGAGTCAAATGCATAATGAAATATGACATGGCACAAAAGCTCTGATTCTAATCTGCTCTGACACGCGATCAGATGAGGCTGACCTCCTGACCTTGACTGACAAGTGAGACGAGCACTGGGAACAGGATACACGAGGGAGAAGAAGAAACTTAAAAGAAAGGGGGGAAATATATGCAATGATAAAAGCTGGCTTTAGTCAATGGGAGGTTAGTTAGTAATCAACTCAATATCTGGGGTGAATGGGGTCGTCTGCATGTTTGGACTTTGGACATTTGGTGCTGGCCTTAATTAGTATCTCCGCTGCCTCCTTAATTTCTCTCCTATAATGATAAATAAAAGCATTTTTGTTCCAAAGCAGCATCACCTCTCCTAAGCATAGTCGTGACTGCTGCTGATGCAGTAGTAGCTGAATTTTGTTTCCTAGAAATAGGGTCTCTTTTACATTATTTTTTCAATGTCCCATCCCTTTGCTGCCTCCCAATCTCTCTCTTTCCCACCTGCTTTTCTTACCACTCACCCTGACTCATTCATCGAGTGGACAGAACCTAAGTACACAGTGGTTTAGCAGCCCCCCTCCCTCTCCACTGCTCCTTTCATGATTTCTAAACAGTAACATACTGACAGATAAATAATGCAGCTGGGCTGTTTTAGAGAAAGATGAGATGACAGGAGGATGAGTGGGGGGGGGGGGGGGGGTTATGGAGGTATGGGCAATGGGGAGC
>JAUBNQ010000023.1:18265195-18277716 GCA_032353495.1 Ctenopoma kingsleyae
CCCCCCCCCCCCCCCCCCCCCCCCCCCCCCCGCGATCTAGGTCTGGGCAATGTGGAGCAAGGACCAGAACTGTTTGGGCTCTGTGAGGGGCAGGTCAGGCTGTAGTTGGGCCAGCAAAGGAAAGAAGAAGAGAGTGAAGGTCTAGGATGGCTGTAACTGGATCCTCCCTCTCTCTGGGTTCTGCTAGAGAAAGCTTTGTGGTGTGTTGATACCCTCTGACATGATATTGTAGCAGAAGAGCAGCTATGGCTTTAATTAAGCCAGAGTTGACAGAATGAGATGGTTCGAGACAGAGAAGAAGAGGAAAAAGAGGGAAAGAGGACAAACACCCTAACAAACAAAGAGACCGGAGCTGTTTGTGTCATTCAGATCTTTTTGAAAGTAAGTAATGTATGTGGTCTAACAAGCACTATTTGCCACTTCTGGTACAAACAAGAGGTCTGTGTACACTAGTAAACAGGATCATTCATAAATATACAGTATAATCTTCCTTTGGGAGAGCGATAGCAGAGAGAATGAAAATAGATGATGCTCTCAAATTCTTCCCTAAGATAAATCCACTGTTTTCTTTGCAAACCAGACTACGTGGAAAGGAGCGATAACAGGGCTTGACTTTGTCTCTGTGTGCAGAGTGCTGCACGGTGCATACGGGAAGGTGTTGGAACGAAGAGTGTCGGAGGTGATGGAAGTGGTAGTGTATGTGGAGGATTTTAAGCATAAATCACCAGTGTGACAAAGCTCTCCAATAGGCAGATAAGTGCACATTAGTGGTAAGGCAGATCTGTCATCGTCTGTCTCTGAGCTGTCGGTCCCGCCCTCTCCGTGAAACAAATGTTGACTTGGGAGGACTCCAAATTCTGTGTCCCTGTGGCACAGAACTGGCCCTGGATACACTTAGATTTATACACTTTTGTATTGTATGACTTAAGATTATTTGTTAAGGGGAAATGTTCACAGTGTGTGGTCCAGCTGTCAGAATAATGTTTATATAATGGAATTCCTTTTTAGGTAATAAGAACACGAAAAATAATACAGCTGCAAGTAATGATTTATTAGATTATGGAAAGGATTAATAATTTATCCTGAGAAATGTCAAATAATCTGAGAAAATGCTTGTTTCCCAGAGCCCAAATTGCTTGTTTCTACCAACCAACAATACAGTCCCCTCAAAAACATTCTTATTCATTTACAGTGAAACAGAAAAGCATCAGAGTTTTTGTTGCACAATGACTTTAACAGCTAAGACATTATCAAAAATATTTAGGAATTAAATACAACATTAAGACAGGGTCATGCAGTGTTTTACAAATACATGCAAAAACATGTAGCTCATTTTATTGTGAATTATATTTGACACAAAAGCATTTTATAGGATGAATAACCCTGATCCAGATTTCTACAAGCACCACAACAATAATCTAATAAGACGAATGTACAGATAATGAGCTATTAGCTACTGTCAATATCATCTCCAGAAGGACTTGAATACTCAGGCAGTGTTACAGAGAGAGGGAGAGATCTGTGCCAAATAAAAGACAAGCTGGAAAGCTCCCCAATCAATGTTATTTTCTCTTTCAGTCCCAGACCAACTGTCTATTCATCTGTTTCTTTCAAATGAAAGGTGTGCTGGTATGTAACACTTGCAGTCGAGAGATCTGTCTCGTAATTAAAATGTTACAGATTGTGTTTCGGTCACTGAGTAGACTGAACATACTGTGTATTGGAAATAATATTCCCCATAGTGTGTGGTATTGATCAGACGAGGAAAATAAAGAATGTTTTAGTGAGAAATGGTAGAAATGTGGCCCTGAAAGTAAACCCATGACAAGTGTCTCGGGAGAACCGAAACAAAAAAAGAAGAGGATGCTTTTATTTGAAAAGCCAGTCCCATACTAGGACACGTGCTGATCTGTACCATCCATCAAATACATTGCCTTTGTTTTGATTTTACTTTTAAAGGAGAAAAGAGTATACATTAGCCATAGTATACATGTGGTTCTGTACATGCAATCTCATTCTGAATAGAGGTGTATGAATAATTTATTTTGCCACAATCCAACTGGGAATGGCCTTGGTATTTACATTTTATCATCAAGGGCATTGGATGAGCCTTCAGAACAATCTTAACACATGGCACATCCTCACACCTCGTCCCTTTGCACAGTCAAAAGCAATGGATGTGATCAGGAGGGTGTTTCTGTAGTGTAGATATACATGTGCAGCATACACAGAGAAAACAAAAGGTTGATGAACATGCTAGGTGATGACTAAGCATGACACTCTGTACATTACACAGTCGCAGTGAAGCACAGTGAAAGATGACTACAAAGGCTCAGAGGGACATGCACAGGGACTCACTTCACACAAAGGCCCAATGTTTACAGCAGACAATTTAGTTTCCTTCCAACAATTATGAGGGAAATTGAATCTCAGGAAATGTTCGTTTTCTTGTCCATTAGACCAAACAATAACACTATCCCCAAAGGTTTACAAAAACATCTGTCTTCAAAGGATAGTCCAGAAAATTTATATCAACTGGCTTGTAGGCTATGTCAGGGCAAGGTAAATCACATTGAGGCAATCACACTTCTTTTTCTCCGCTTTGTTCATTTGATGCAACATACAGGAAGATGAAAGTGTGCTTTTAATGCTGAGTCTGTGTCTACATTCTTATCACACAATAAAACATGTCCAATGTAAAAATGGATGTTTCAGTGTTCTATGTATTGTAACCTAATGAAATTCCTCTCATCTGGGTTTGTTCTTGGTATCTTGGATTGGTATTCATTTAAAAGACATTAGATACACTTTAATCATGCTGAAAGCTGTTGTGGAAGAAAAGGAGTTTGTCCTTTACTTAAAGGTAAAATCTGTGATCCAGCTGAAAATAAAAGTCGCAACAAGAATTTGTTTAGGTTGTTTACGCTGCACTTTTCTCATATCACAAAATAAACACAACATTTAAATTAAGAGTTTGCGATGCTGATTGAGTTTCACTTTCAGTTCCAAGCAGCTGAAACTCAATCTGTCTTGTAGCAGTCAACCTGTTCTGTTATTTATCTTAACAAACCCACATTTTATATGGTCAAAAAAACTACAGAATTAGCCTTTACACTCACCTTTAAACTAAAACAGGGTTGAGCAAAGCATTAAAAAAATGTGTTCTATATCCTTTCTCCTTTCTTCTATCTCCCCATGGCCCTTATTTTCTAAAAGTATCTGTTTGAGAGATAAATGACCACTCTGCTGCCGAGGATGACAGCCTACACAAA
Organism: Ctenopoma kingsleyae; assembly: GCA_032353495.1. Classification (NCBI taxonomy): domain Eukaryota; kingdom Metazoa; phylum Chordata; class Actinopteri; order Anabantiformes; family Anabantidae; genus Ctenopoma; species Ctenopoma kingsleyae. The sequence continues at coordinate 18,268,468 of JAUBNQ010000023.1, forward strand.
GATGATATTGAATTGATTTCAGAAATGTTGCAGAACTGACTGTTTGATGTATACTGCTAGACATGAATCATAAAAAATCTATTAAAAAACCCTTGAATGGCTGACACCAGAATATTATTTGTGATGATTAATTTGACTCAGTCATTACAATGGGAGTCAAGTTGGATCGTCTCAGACAAAATTGCTTTTCATTCCCCGTTGAATTTCCCTGCTATTTTTCTTTTCTTTCCTCTCTGTGCACAACTCTGATCTGATTGGACTTACTGTGTTAGTGTGACAGCACACAAATACAGAGACTGTTGGTCTTCTTTATTACCGATCGCTGAGCATAAGGTTTTTGTTCCAGAATGAGATGTTCAACATTTGAAACAAAATTATGCCTATTCTGGCAAAATGACAGATCAGAATTTAAACACATTACAAAGCTTTTTGTGGAATTGCAGGAAACCAAAGGCTTCGGTTGACAAGATGTTAACGCAATACATAAAATCTTTGGAGCTTCCCTTCAAAATAGTTACCACATACAATATAGATTTGTAAGGTTACGCTAACATCAGTGTAGTGGTCAATATATTCAAAGATAACTGAATGAATGAGCTTTAATTTTTTTACTCATCAACAACTCATTATTAGTTAGTATAACTGTCAGTCAGGGCTGCACATGAATATGAATATAGTCTCCAGTCCTCATCAGGAAAATGAGGCATTCAGTACATGACTATAGTTTCTTTCCTTCTAACCTTATTGTTTTGTTTGTTTCAACAATAATAAAAATGTGAATGAAGCAGCTGATGGTGAATGGTGATGGTTTAACTGTGGATGATAACAGTTTGAGATTCACGTTCATCAAGTTTCTGTGCTACAGTGTGCTACAGCAATGATGAACAAAAAAGTTGTCCAGATAGCCAAAATATATTATTATAGAAAAGGTGAAGAAAATGTTCTTGCCTAAATCTGTTTCATATTTGACTGTTAGTTTAAGTGTCATCAAGTATCAGTGGGAACATGTAAAATGTGTATAGACATCCATGATTTAGCACTGATCTAACACTGAGGTCCAGCTATCAACTGGGGGGTTTGGAGGTTTCACATTTTACAAATACCTACCTGTCAATCAAAAACCAGTGTTATTATGTATGTTTGTGGATGTATTATATCCATTACAGCAATACAACAATATACTTAATCTTAAACAACGTAATGTAACACCGTAGAAGGGACTTGATATTAGTTTTAAGGATAAAACTTTTCCACTAGCCTTGTGTTGTGAATGGCTCCAAATACAGTGTTTGATGTTTTAATGATGCATTTAAACACTCTGCCATAGTTACTGGATCTGTACAAAATTGAAGATTTAAACTGGTGAACGTGTTTTGGGGTTTCTGCTTCGGCTTTCGCTCACTATTAGAAGTGGATGAAACAGAATTTTAAGTTTGGTGATTTGGCATTTCTCACTGGAATGCACCTTGGGAGTCGTAGTTGAGTTTTGTTTTATGTAAGTGGTATTTTCCTTTTCAGCAGAGAACTAGATATTTTGAAACACATCTAATCATCTTTTGTAGTTTTATACCCATCGAAGTCTTGGAAATGCTCCAGTCACCTAACATTTCAAATGCAGGAAATAAACAGGACTTTTAACATAAACAACAGCCAACAGGAGTACTTTCAAAGTCGCACGAACTCTGAGGAAGGCACATTAATGCTGGAACACCAGCTTTTGGAATAATGTGCGCGCTGCAGAGTCGTCATTGTGCTCCTCTTTCTTTGCAAGTACTTCTCTTGCCTGTTGTTTAAGTTTATAAAGACATATTGTGCAGTTGAGCATGCCTCCCTGCTGTTTGAGTGTGATAGCTACAGCTTACAAGACTTTTAACATACTTCTGGAACCCATGGTGCCTGAAATAACTGTTCCCACTTTGTAACTAATGTCTACATCTGCAGCCCATATGGAATAGTCATATACAGTGGAAATTACTTACACACTGCTTCATAAAACCTAATTTTTCTTTCACTTTGTTTTTTTTCTTTGTTTTCTCCCTCCACTCAGAGCTACACAGGTCAGACTGGTGGTGGCGGGGGAGGAGGCGGAGGTGGCGGAACTGCCAGTGGAAATGGAGCTGGGGATGAAGACTACGAGATCCCCCCTATCACTCCACCTAACCACCCCGAGCCTCCTCTTCTTCACCTGATGGAGCATGACTCTACAGGCTACCTCTGCCACTCCCTGCCACACAATGGACTCATCAATCCGTACTCCTACCCAGAGCTGCCCCCACTCATGATGTCTAACATGCTGGCACAGGACAGTCACCTCGGTCAAATGCCCTCGGTGAGTACCACTAAGGGAATTGAACAGTCTCCCATGGGGTCCCATAACACCAGAACGCAAATATTTAAGGAGTCTGAATATTTTTATCATAATATATTATATTCACAAATGTCTTGGACAATTTAAGCCTCTGATCACAGTTAAAATGATAAAAGAAAGCAGCTTGAGTTGACTGGACAATGCAAAATTAACCATTTATAGGTGCCTATATCAGTCAGTGATTTTTAATATGAAACAGATTACAACCTTATAAAGGTAAAGGTAATTTTCAGTACATGAAGATGGGGGCTAAGTAGGGGAACCGAATGATTGTTGAGTGGTTGCCATGTCAGCTGTGATGCATGGAGAAAAGGATTGTGGGTAAAATCCATCAGCATCATATCTACCTCGACAGCATGCATCGGTCAATCTGTCAAGCTTTCAAACATGAATACGCACTGATTACTCCCTCAGCTCCACAAAGAACTGCTCCTCCACAAATTAGCATTTCCAAACCATAATTGCATTCATGAAAACTGCAGGATATAGAGCAGGTTTCTATCGCAACAAATGATATATTCAAAGCTTATGCGTGAAACATAATGTATAGGCTACAATAAGCTCTCTAGTTAGCGGTCTCTCTTATAGCATACATAATGTATAGCTCTGGAAGTGTAGTTTAGTAATGAAGCTGAGGCTGAGTTTAATTTATTACCTCTTTTCTGTATGATATTCAGCAAGCAAAATGTAAACACTGTAGCAGAGGTGCACTGAATAGTTTTCTTTTAACATTCTTTATTAAAGTGTTTCAGATATTTAATATGTCCCTTTGAAATATGGACAGGTGAATGCTCCTTATTGATAGCAGCAGTGAAAAAAACATGGTAAAAAAACACATATGGCCAGTGATATTATGAAAAGGTTTTGAAGGTGAGAATTTCAATACTTACTAACTTATGTTATTGACTGCGATATCACAAACATACAGAAACAACTGGACTCAACACCGGTGCCATTCTGATAATTTAATAAGTATCCTGTATGCAGTTCATAATATAGTATACACATTTGACATTTTTCCTTTTTGTCTGACTCATCATGAGGAATGCTAAGTCAGCAGCATGTTTTGTGTAAGTTATTCAGGAAAAAAAGCATATATTGTATACAGTATACACATTAGATAAAGATGCATATCAAGGTCAAGGAGAACGTATCAAAATGTTCATCATAAATTGAAGAGATAATAATAAGCAAGCTGGAATACAGCTTGATAAATTTGAAGATAAACATACTATGTAATTGAAAAATCCCCCCTCCCCCCAGGTATTGCATTCATGTGTCATTAATCTTCATATTCATTTCACATTTTGATCATGACCTTTACGGTGGAGACAGTGGTTGACTGGCCAGTCTTTCAGTCAGGATATTTGTTACTGCTACAAAGGGCCACACTCTGTGTTTTTAAGGGATTGAATACTGCAGGTTGGGTGATAATAATGCCTGAGATTTAAAAATGCTCAGCTCGCACAACAAGCATACAGTATGTAGATATACTGCAAATGCTGGTAACTGTTGATGACTGCAGTTCTAATAAAGGCAGAAAATTTAAAGAAAAACTAAAAGAAAATACAATACTATAAGAAGTAGCACACTGAATTAAGAATGCTTTTTACCAGGGAATCGGAAAAATAATGTTAATGCAAATAAACCTCATAAATCCTGATATTTCTAAGAGGTTCTGAGAGAATCTCCTTGGACATATGCCAGGTCATTTTCAGTGCTCTGCTTCAACTTCGCAGCCTGGCAAAACTACCAAACTGTAGCAGAGGTTCATTTCTGCTGACAACAGAGTGTCTATTAAATTGGTGCCTCACCTTGACACAGTCTGTTGAGCAGAGTAATTAAGCAAACTCTGCAGTTCAAACATGAGATGCTATCATTATGAATACCTCACTTGATATGGATAGATAAATAATAAAAGGTTAATTTTAATTTTAGACTGTTTCTGTAGCTTAAAAAAATGTTTGACTGCTATATGCAGATAGAAAGTGTTTTCACATTGTACTGAATGTGTGTCCAAGTGTGTCTATGTGTTTCTGTGTCTTCACTATAAACAATATCTCTGCTGTTGAAATGGATCCACTACATCTGGAGGTCAGGCCTTATATTCAATCTTGAGCACATTGAAAAAAAATCCATTAGGGTTCATCTTTCCTGCATCAGCCATTCTATTGTGGTGCTGCAGTGAGATCTGTTTTCATCAGGCAGATTCAATACGTGAGCTGGGCAATGAAAAGAGTACAATAGAGTTGGATGAAGAGAGGGGGGGTGAGAGAGAGAGAGAGAGGCATTGTGGGAAGGAAAGCAAGAAGAAATTGCAAAGAGGCAAGTAACTCTTATTCAAAATGAGCATATACTTCCAGTTTCTGTATCTTCTGTACCTTTCGTTATTAGATATTTTAGAGATAATTCAGTTGAGTGAAGTAAGGTTATTCTGTCTCCACAAAAAGATGAGAACCTCTGGTTTTTAAAAGTGTGCCTACGTAATTCAAATCTGAGGACGTTTGAGAGAACTCCATTGCAGGTGGTATAGTGTAAACATTAAATAAACAAGGTGATTACATAGCAAAGAATATTTACAGTAGAGCAGTGTTATAGTAATGGTTGATGATGACTAAATATTACAATAATATTGATCTGTAGGTGGATTTGACACTGAGTTGTAGGTTTGGATCCTCCTGATCAATAAAACGATCAATAATAAGACTAATCTTTTATTCTATTACTTCTTATTGTATCAGCAAATGTTATAAAAACACCAAATACAACACATTTCTGATTTACCTACCTGAAAATGGTTCTAAGCCCAAACCAGTCACTCCAACTAAAGACATTATTCAGAAAATGACTGTAGTGGAAAGTAACTAAGTAAATTAAATGAAGTACAGTACTTCAGTACAGTTTTTGATGTACTAGTTGTTGGAGTTAATCAATCAACAGAAAATGAATCTGCAACTAATCAGATTATCAGTTTACATTTAAGTGTCAAGAACTGTGAACTCCTCTAGTTCTCTTAGTACGCTAGAATAGTAAAAGTAATTGTTATTTGCAGCTTTACTTGTTCATAGGATTAATAATGAAAATATAGAACATCAACAATCTAACCCGTAAAGTTTATAAACAGCAGCGACCCGTTAGCTCAGTGAACTATTCAACCACGTGGTGACTTTTTTCTCTCCTCCACTGACTCTTTGAACTTGAAAGATGTAATTGAATGTACACTCCTAATTTTGTGAAGAGGATATTTTCAATTCATACTTTTTTTTCTTTTCTTTTTTTTTGCTGATGCTTATTGTGTTGCGGTCTGAAGCCCCTCCTGGACTAACCTGATATCTTTCAGAGAGCTCTTTTCTCTGATGCTCTGATGCACTTGGCAGGACCTCTCTCTCTCTCTCTGCCTGTCTCTGTTAATGCCCCCGCTGTCATTGCATCTACAAGTTCCAAAACACATTAGACATTTAATAGCCGTGCTCAGGTTGCATTGATATTATCAATACAGCCCAGAAAGATACACATCTCTGCTGCTACTACTGAATAATTTCTGTACTCACAAGTAAAGTGGCCTTGTTGTTGTCTGTTGCATCTTTATTTACAGTAAACTATTTTATTATTGGCTGGACAGATACATTTATAGGATTCCCATGCTTGTGGTACATCTGTAATCTATTTCAACTGAACAACTAAATTATGGCATATTAAAAATGCTTCTCAAATTCATATGACCTGTGCCTGTAAATGGAATAAATTATCTTTGATTAAGTTTTTTTTCCTGCTCCTCAATGAAGCCTGCAATATTAGCCATCATCAAACCGGCTCGAGTGTGATGTTTTGAATATGTAACAGATGATGAATGTATCGTCAACTAGGGAGTGCTATGCATAAAGGCTATGTATTAGCTAAGGGGCTGAAGGCAGATGCAGTCTTAGCTCCATCAAACTTCCAGGTATAATCTCGTTTATAATTTTGGAGAATTCAAGAGGAGAATGTGTCTGAATGACGGTCAGTTCATTTGTAATGAGGGTTGTGACACCTTAAAGATTTGTATTCATATTCAAATTTACTCTAATTTCTTTACTTACATTAACATTTGAATGTAATAATTTTCTCACAAGCTCTTTATCTTCAGTTGTAGAGGTTAATTATCAAGTATTAATCCAACCCTGATTGTCATGTTAAGTTGTGTGGATGCCTGTGTTTTCTTTTCTTTCCTTATTTTTCCTTGCTAGGTATTAAGTGCTCCTGGCAGGTTCTCCCTCTTTAAGCCTGTGTGAATGAAATATGAGCTGCAATGTCAACTGAACTTGTCACAGACAAGCTGGGTTGAATTAATGATGAGAGCAGAGGTGTGTTTTAATGTGTCCTCTTTCTGATGGAAGGTCTCTGCAAACGTATTATCTCATACTGTACACCTGCTGTTTTTGTATAAACATGGGACAGAAAAAGTAGTGGATTAGGAGAGAAAATCCTGGTCCTAATTTGAAATCTAAATAATGAATATTCTTTTCAGAAACATTATAATTAAATGTGTTTGGACTTTTCCAATATGGACTTTAAATTTGTCTTATGTTTGCCTTTAAAGACTTTCTGCTCTTTGAGGCTTTGACTTATTTAAACTTTTCATTCAGATGAAGAAAACCTATTTCTCCTTTGAAAGACCTTCATTTTCCGTCATTTTTTAAAGGGATTAGAGCGTCTGCAGAAAATGATGGAATGTCTGGTCGTTTTTAACACAGTTCAACAAGCCCAGTGATAGAATGGGACTTGTATTAGTTATTCCAATGTTGATTCAGGCATAGAAGATTTTGAAGGATCAATGCCTCCAGCTGAACAAAAATCACTTACTTGTTTGATGGTCTCTTGAAATCTGCAAGAAAAGGAAGGGCTGTTCTTTAAACTGCTCCCCATTTTTCACCTTTTTTGTGATTATTTATTTTCAAATTGTCCCTTAGGCTAATGTTCCATTTTGGCATTTCACACCTCCCTCTCCCATAAATGAACCATCACAGTCATAAATCACTGGACAAACAGAGACTTGTGCAAACCCTGAAAGGTTCAGAGATTTATGTAACACATTCATGTTTTCCACTTCCTCATTTTAGTACTCCACTGGTAAAGCCTAGCTAATAAAAGGTCCTATTAATATTTCCTGTTGCTTAGCAACGGCAGGCAGCAAGTAATAGCATTCTGTGGAAAAATAGATGACCGATAAGGAAAAATTCAATTCTTTTCTCATCTCCTGGGAGAAAGTGCCTTATTTCTCTGGCAACGTGATATGAAACTGTAGTTGTGTATTAAGAAATATCTTAAAAGAAATATAGGTTATTTTCCAATTTCATTATTTTGGGAGGGATTTTTATTGCATGCTGGAATGGCAGCTCATCGTTTTTTCTCCACCTTGATTAAGTTAATTAAGATATCGGATTAAGCTAAGGTGCCGACTTAATTTCTTTGTTTTTTTTTCAGATATTCTAAAGAGATGGTGTTAAATAACACACACACACCACCTTTAAAGAGACCAGTTCTTTGAGACAAATTGCATTTCATTTATATTGCAGGTGTAATTTAAACTTGTTTTGTACAAACACAGAGCAGCGTCTACAGTAGGGAGTACTACGTAAAACCCCTTCTAATAACACTGCTTATCACTGTGATCACAGGTAATAGAAGAGGATCTCCACAGTGACATTTTTCAATTTAGCTAATTCATCACATCATGTTTCAAAAACAACTAAGTAAAAGATGTGTTATCACACACATGTTGTCTTCGTCCTCCTCCATACTGTAGATCTGATCAATAGTGGCATTCAAGCAAAGTACAGAGACTAAAGAAACAAAGGCAGATTCAGCTGCAGCAGATAGCTGGTGTTATGAAGCAGATACATAGATAAGGGATTTCATATTACACTTAGCCACGGGCCCCTGCTGAGATTTATCATGCCATGAAATCGTGTCCATATTGCACTGTGCCCTATCTCAACCATCCATCAGCTCATTCTGCTTTCACCAGCAGGAATATTCGGCCCTGGTGGCGGTGGAGAACCGTCCCATGTCATCTCACTCAGGGACATCTCCCCTGCTGTGCCTTCAGCCACCAGTTCAACATAGCACTGCCACTCTGTCTGTTAATGTCCACAAGAGTTGCTTGAGCCAGGGTGATTAGAGCACTTTGTGTATTCATATAATTCTGGGTTAATCCAGAACCAAGAGGTGTAAGATGTAGGCAGCATTCATGGCCAGCATTCATCCTCAGTCCTGTTTATGTTACAGAAATGTTTACAGACACAGTTTACATGATTATCACAGTTTACATGTGATGTCTGGGTAGAGATGAATTTAAAGTAGTCAGAGTTTATTTTATCTGTTATTATATAAAGAATTTCATTAATGTATATTATTATTATTATTATTAATTATTACAAAATATAGAAGAATAAAAGCAAAAAAAGTTACAGTTTGATACATAACTTTTGGATGTAAACTGTTTATATGTTACCTGCTCTTTTAAAAAGTCTCAGTGGTTCTTTGTATAAACAATAAAACATTAGCTCACACATAGTGATGTATTAAAATATTATTATTTCTACCATAAGAATAGCAAATAGTTCATTTCTTTGGTAATCTGTTATAATTCAGAGCTGGATTAGAAGGTGAAGATGGCTTCTGTTAGAAATGTGTGAAAACATTTTTTTTCCGTGACAGTATTTTACACACATGTAAATCACCTTGCCGTGACCTCCATTTGCATGGCACATGTGTAGCTTTATTTCCATTTCTGTGCTCTTTCTTCTTTTTGTGTTATTATTTCTGCATCTACATTCATTTTTTGTTGTGTGAGCGCGGGCACGCCCACACACACACGCACGCACACACACACACACACA
>JAUBNQ010000023.1:18291445-18311779 GCA_032353495.1 Ctenopoma kingsleyae
GTGTGTGTGTGTGTGTGTGTGTGTGTGTGTGTGTGTGTGTGTGTGTGTGCGTGCGTGCGTGCGTGCGTGTGTGTGTGCTCAGAAGAGAACGGTGAAAATCAGGCCTCAAACATGCCTGATTTGCAACCTGGGGAGAAATGAAAAATAAGAGAGTGCATGTGTAAAGGCAGAAGTGGACATTACTTATAATTTGCTATCTTCTTGGTTTTTCTATCCTCCCTGATGGGCCACTAATGTGTTAGCTGATGTTTACTCACTCCTACTGCTCTCTCTTTGCTGCAGGTTAGTCCACTTTAGCCCAGAACATTAACACACTCCTATCTACTAATGTAAAAATCATATCACACACATTGTAAAATCCCATTTTCTAAAAGCCGACATGTCTACCGCAACTTCTTCTCACATCTGCAAGGTTGCAGCCGGCTGTTTTAACGCACAGCATTTCATTTCTCTGTTTCTGTATTGTTTTTTTGAAACACAACTCTAAATTGCATTAGCATATACCAAGCTCCTCCTCTTCCCCCTCCCTCTCCTCCCGACCTCCTTCCTCCCCTCCTCCCAGCTCCACACTTCCTCTCGTGCTCATGGGCCGAAAACAAGCACCTTGATTAAAGCATGAATAGTTAATTCATCAGCCTCTTCACTGTGGCATACTTTCAACTAAAAAGACTATTCTCATCTCTTGTCTTCAGTGCAATTAGACATTCATGTCAGAGCTCCTATACAGAGGCTTGATTGATACTATATGTTGGTAGATTGCCAGTCAAAAAACTGACTGACAAAAATAAACCTGCGACACCCAACCCACCCCCCTTCACTCATTCAGGACTAGCCATTCTGAATGCAGGGCTGAATCTCGTGATTCAACACGACTCTCTTTTTTTAATTACCAATGAAGGAGTCTTTTCAAAGCGAATTGGGGTGGGTGGAATTGGAGCTAATTGGAGGATCATTTGTAGGATTCACATCTTCACCATGCACCTGTTGCCTTTTTGTTTTGTGTTACAAGTTGGTTTGTTTGGGGAAGGAGAAAAACAAAAGTTAGATTGCTACCCACTGTATGTAATGGCACTTCTCCTGTATTCATTTCAACTGAAAGCCTCCAAGTGCAGAATGTGATTTTAAAAAGCCATACTATGGTGTAAGTTTCACAGATTTCATAAGTGCTTCAGTCTTCATAAACTATCTTTTAACATATATACTAATCATAAATTTCCCTGATGAATATGAAATCCTTATATTTAATATATCATCCTTATAGTTCCCCTTTAAATAAATTAGGTGCAACAAATCACATTCATAATCTCACTCTTTCGCTCTCCCTTCACCCCATTTCCCCACTATTTCATTTTCCACTTGACCCTACCAATGTGTCTGTCCGTTTGCTTTATCCATCTCTACATGCCAGTCCATTGATTAGTTCTGGTGTTCAGAGGAATAAATGTGAGCCATTACTAAATAGCAGACCACCACACATCACTCCTGCTAGTCTGACAGTTAATGAGAAACACTGGATGTATTTCATACATAACGCCATTTCTTGTAAGACACAGAGACAGAAAAACCTGCAGAATAACGGTGCGTGCACGTGTGTTGAGTCTCACAGATAAAGAGAAGAAGTGCGTAACAGTGGATAAACATACTATAAGTGTAGATAATGAATATTTCAGAACCTTTCCACACTGCATATGTACAGTACAGTATCATTTACAAACATATTTTCACATCAGATAAAGCTTTTTGAAAGGGCTGTGTCACTTTTCAGTTTATTTCATGAAGTTATTTATATAATTGTCTTTGAATTTGAATTTGTCAGTGACAGATGCTCTTTCTTTTTTTTTTTTTCATTGATATATTGTTTTGAAAACTTCCCCTGAGAGGATCGTCTCAGTGGAAATGACGAGGCGCAAAGAATTATGGGGCAGTTTTGTCATTTAGAGACCATCAGCTCCGTCATCTGTTGTATTCATACTCATAGCTGTCTCAAACTGTATTTGCATACAACAATTGTACATTACTACAGTGTCACAATATTGGTCAGACTGATTCTGGGAATAGCATTGTAAAACTAACAGCTAATTTATACCACAAAGGAATCAACAAGTTTAAACTGGATTATCCAAACCACTTCATTCCAACAATCTCTATCTGCACAATGAAAACTGTAAGCACACAATATGATCTAAATTGTCAAAAAGTATTTCAAATTTTAAATTTCCATTTTGCTTTTCTTTTCCCTGTAGACATATAATGACCCAGTGGAGGCAAAAACTGCCCAAACGAGCCAGGCCTCACCACATATGATGCCAGCCAACCCACCCCTGTACAGTGTGCCACCTCCCCCCCAGCCGTCGTCGCCCTACCTGGGGCCCGGGGCCTTCCCTCTCACTGACCTGCAGAGCTACGCAGGACATGCCCCGCGCCACACCTTATCGCAGACGCTCAGCCAATCGCAGATGCTGCCCAGCATTAGTGCCTCTCCCCCTTCCTCCTTCCAGATCAGCCCACCCCTTCACCCCCACCAGCAGCTCTCCCTGCATCAGAGCTCACTCCTCAGCCAGCCTATCCGCATGCAGCAGGTCTCATCCCAGCCAATCATTTCTCACCAGATGGGGCTCCAGGCCCCTCTGCACTCCCCACCTCCTGGGCAGCAGGTACAGTAACAAACTGAGACACATTTGCTGCTGTGGAATGTTTATGCTTTAAGACTATAACAGAATTTTCCTTCTTTTTCCAGGGTTTTCCCCACCTCCACTCTACTCCATCAGAGTATCAGAAGAGCATTGGGGGATCCCAGTCTCCAGGAGCCCCTGGCCCTGGTCCAGGCCCTGGAGTGGCTCAGAGCCATGACTGGGACAGTGAATACTGCAATCGGGAGTGTGGCAACCACTGCAGGTCTGTGGAAACAGACAAGACTTATTTGCTTTGCACAGTCTGTTTTCCTTACTAACGTTTAACAGTTCAAAACATCAAATCAGGCAGGACAGGATGTAATTAGGAATGGAGACAAACTAACTGAGCCCAACCAACTTGGATTTACTCTTAGTTCAAGACTAAATGTATTGTGAAAACTAAAAATGTCAAGAATGCATAATTGGTATCAATTTTACTACATATGTCCAGGTTGCATTTGTGAGAAAGATATGGTCATATGTGACTCTTACACCAGAACTCCCTTAGAAATAAGCAAACATTGTCATTCCAGACATCTCTTCTACTGCTTTTTCAATATAAATGTTGAAAATTGTCAGCTTTGTTCCAGTGAGACATGGGAGACAGCTGGAGAGGTAATGGTGAGATAATAGAGCTTGTCATGTGTTTGTCAGGCAGCAGTAAAAAGCAGATGTTCCTAACATAAGTTTTGACTGTTATTGTACTAAACTGTTTGGCAGGCTGTGGAGCCCTGCAGCACTGGAAGAGACTGTCTACTTCGCTCATCATGCTAAAACACAATGAAAGCTTCAATTTATTAACAGGGTTCGGTTAGGGTAAAGTAGATGCCAGGAAAATAGATGATTTGCCTTAAATTGTGGCCATTTGCAATTAGAGATATATGTGCTATATATGCTTCCCATTGTTGTGCTCTTTTCCATCTGAATCATTGTTATATTTACAGTTGTATTACTCTAACCTGTGTCTCTTATTTTTTTCTCCAGTGGCAGCATGATAGGCAGGGACAAGCCACTCTACCTCACCTGAAACTGAAGATCACACTCTGTCGACAAACATGACACAGAGGAGTCTACTTTCACCCCTCCCTGTTCTCCCCACCCGTGTCCCCTCAATCCTCTTCTGATGCACACACATACATACAGTGCACATGTAACATACAATTACATACTAGTACATACAAATAAACACATTCCACATGCCAGACACCACCACCTTTTTTGTCAATGTAACTATTATTTCTCTCAGTTTCTAGAAGAATTTGTGACCAGAGTTTTTTGACTAGATGACTACTGTCTGTACCACTTAATGTATTAGCAGTCCCCTTGCTGTTTAAATTTGCCAAGCACTTAAAAGCCCCCCAACCCTCCCTCTTGCTCCCCCTCGTGCTCACTCTGAGTTGTATGTCTGTGCCCTCTTTGAGACAGGCTAGGCTAGTGAGCACTCCTCTTCTATGTCACGATTAATGTCCCCTCAGGGACCCCATCCAGCTTTAATTAGAATGAGAAGAAAAAAAATACTCTCTCTTCTTTAATTATTTTTATTTCCTTTTGTATTTTTACTTTTTGTAATTGTTATTGTTCCTGTTTTATTTATTTCTGGCTTGCAAAAGTGTTCCTCTTTTTTTGCCAATAAGCATCGGGCCCTGTACTGTAGAGAAATATTAACTTCTAGTAGGTTCAGAGCAGGCCTTGATGTTATGGTAGCTTTGCTTAAGGGCCTGCAAATTAATACAAAAAGCTTGGGTGGGGAAGAGAAACAAAACAAAACAAAAAGAATCTTTTTTTAATATTAAAGACCTGTTGAGGTCTGCTGAGCTGTCACAGTGTGATTGTAAATATCACTTTTATGGGATCAAATTGGGAATTGGAAGTCCAGATAGATTTGTTTCTTCTTTAATATTACATGTAAATCATTTTGTGTGAGCGCGAGCATGTGTGTATGTTTGGACGTTAGAATGTACCCCATTCATGACGTGTGTATGTGCACGAAGACACACCGATGTGCAAGAGTGTTTCAGCGTTGGAGTGTCGAGTCTTTCTTTTGAATTTTAACAGCCTTGTGCAGCTGGATTTTAGAGGAGTATTTCACACTCTCTTTCTTGCATTAAATCTGTGCTCACTGGTGTGTTTTTTTTCCAATAAAGTTCAATCCAAAACTGAATACACAATATGTGTCCTGGAGATCATTAAATGGAAAGAGCCAGGCGAGTGATAGAGAGGAAAGCGATGGAAAGAGAGAAAGAAACGCTGCGAGATAAAATGAGATATAATGTTGTAGATGAAAAAAAAAGATATTGCCTCAAAATGCCCCCCCACCCTCCCTGTTCTTATTTTGTCTGACCATAATGTCAGTTTTGTCTCCTCGACATGCAGAAGTGAAGTAATGAAATATGTGAATGGAGCCATCACAGCCACATTACAGTGAATTTTATAAGTTTGTAGTTGGTGTTTGATTATTTTGATCTCATCTTTTTAACATTTGTGTGATTAACAGAAATGCATTTTGCTGACAAAGACATCTGTTTTTATCTCTTTACTGTAGCATAATTTCAGTTTTAGTTGTTACCGAACTATAGCATTTTAAGTTGTGTAAAAACAACCTGCCAATTGTACTTATTTTATTTGTAAAGCCAGTAATGATAAATATTTTAAATGGTTATCAATATATTGTTTCGCTAGTTGCCCATTAGTCATTTGACAGGTTTTCTTATTTATGAAAGAAATTAGATCACTTTTGCTTCTTACAATGAAGGTGTATTTTTATTCTTATTTTATTGTTTATTTTTCTTTGGTTTGATAAAATTGACTATGACCACAGCAATGATTATTTCTTCTTTTTTTTTTTTTTACATTTTGGATGCTGCTCCTTTCTTTCCTTGCCAGTAGCATCTGTTTGTGTCACAATGCTTCTTTTATTTCAAACCTGCATAATAAAAAAAGTTTAAAGGTGAAAATGCCTGATGTCTGTTAATTTCCCTGCAGACTTTTTGTCTCCTTTTGTTCACTTCTCTAATGAGATGATCACACTTTTTTTCTAAAGACATGATAATCGTTGTTTTAAAGATCCACTAACAACCCAAACTTACTGTACCTTACAGTGTATTTGCACTTAATAGGGTTGCATTTGTATCCTATATTTATATTTAGCTCAGGGCTCCAATGGCGTTAGCTAATTAGCCACGGAAACAGTCTACAGCAGCCAGCATGGATATTGCCAGTAAACTATCTTAACAAACAAGAGAGCAGATGCGAGAAGACGTTTGCTTTGCTTGTGAAAGTGGTGCATCGTAGGCGTCTAGTGTGAGATAAAGAGAACAGAGAAATGCAATGTGCACACAAATTCAGGCAACCGTCCAAGTGCTGATTTTACCCCAATTGCACATAAGTCTTTTTAGAGACTTTCTGAGACAGGGAAGGAGAGATTGAAACAGAGCTGTCACGATCCCTCCCTTCAATGTTTTATTCATTTTACATCTACGTGCCGTTTCTTATTCAAAAGTATTGAATTGGCAAATATATCATTATTGGACAATTGGAAAACCTTCCACTTTGTGATATGACACACATTATATGAAAATCACAGTCATACATTCTTAATGCAATGCCAGATAAAAGAGGTTTTGGGTGCAGCCACACAGCCCCGTCTCTGTGCCTTTCGTGCACATACAGGCATATGTTTGTGTGTCTTTGTGTTTCAGTCTTACCTCTAGTCTCAATACTGTATACTGTGTCTTGCCTTTGCGATTTAATTATTTTACTAAAAAGCTTTTCTTTTTCTGAATATTTTCCCTGCCGTCACTATCAGTACTGACAGTCATTGTGCGTAGTAATACTAGTAGTAAATACTGCGAGAAGACAGTATCAATTTAACACTTCTGTCAGAGCCTTTAATCTCATTCCTCGTCTCAGAGTCAAAGTCATGAGGCCAATAGAGAATGAAAAGCTACAATTTATGGTGAAGGATGCCATTGAGAACAGGTGAATGCAGTGGACTTGTTGGTTTCCATAGGTTTGAAAAGATCACTGCAGCAACAAAATGAATGGTATAAGCTGTTGAGAAAGACAAGGTCGGCATGGTATCTATCTAAAGTACGCCAAAATACGAGAGACACAAACTCACTCTAAATTCACAGTTTAGTCCTCAACCCACAGTGTAATAATTTCATTGAAATAAGTTGTGTATGTGATGCTTTTTTAATTTATTTTTGGGTTAATTAGTAACTTTAGCAAACATATCACATTAAACCTTCCCTTAACCAAATCAAAATTCAATTTAAATTAAAATTTATCTTAGTCCTGCTTTTTGTTTCCTTGTGTTTTTGATGTGGTCATTAGTGTAACATTTAACAAGAAACAGACAGACACACAGATTCTTTTTTTAATTCTACCAGGTTATTTATTATCTAGGTAGCATGTTGTTTATTTATGTGTGCAAATGATTATTAAAAATACAACTATGCTCATACAACAGGTTGAGTATACTTGTAGATGATGAATATGATGTCAACTTCAGTGTGTGAGTGTTTGTCTGTGGAATCATTAAGTCAGTGGTGGAAGATATGGAAAATATGGATCACCAACAGGCTTGTAAGATGTTTCCTGTAAAGCATTTTTTTATTTTCTCAAAAATGTACTATTTGCTCACTGTTATGGTGGAACAGTGGATATTCACTGGACTTCATATGAGTGTGAATATGAATATGGTTAATTTGACCACATGACAAACCTGGCGCCTCTCTGTCCTTTGAGTCTAAACTGATGCACGCGAGAAGGTCAGCACTACGTTTCCACTAAAGGCTCGTGCACACACTGAACACCAGATACACAGAGTCAGTCTAGCATTCAGGCAAAACGTTTCACTTGCAACTTTGTGCTGCGGTGGAGCAACAAACAGCAGGAAATGTGGGTGGTTTTAACAAGAAATGGGTTTCGCTTTGTGTTCAGAATCAGTTAAGGTTTCTTTTTTATGCTGACTGTACTGCACAGAATAGTACATAAAGAAACACAATATTGCCTGCAGAATTTGTGAAGAAGACTTTAAATATATAGAGTTAAATTTTATAGAATTTATTCTCCAGAAACTTTTATTTAGCATTATTTACAAATGTTGTAAGTTAATGATCAGTTCATCACATTATGTTTTGTTTGGATAATATCTACATAAATAATAGAATTATTTGACATGACAGTTGCAGATGACACATTCATAGCTACGCAGAAAAACACTGACACAAACAGATGGTGACAAAGTGTAACAGATAGGATGTAACAGGTGAGGCACAAAGCACACTTAGTGGTTTCACACCTGTAGATATTTTCGCAATCCGGTATATATGTATATATGTTATGTCAGCCTTGGTAACCTTTAGGCGGGGCCATTTGCCGGTCAAATTTAGTCCATTTCCTGTTTTTGTAATAGCACAAATAGTTAAATGTTTAAAGTGTTTGTACTGTCTTTGAAAGATGTGGGGCTGTAATTTTTTACCTATAAAATTCCCCTGAGACTCATAATGAAACATCAGGTGATGAAGAATTTCTCTCTATGACTAGATTAAACCCAATTTGAATGTCTCAGTATCAATTTGGCTGTTTTGTCTGTCATACTACAGGGTCACGAGAAAAACGATATTGTTCAAGACACCTTGTGTCCTCAGCAATTTTTAAAAAAAGTGACTTTGATTACAATTAAATAATAAAACAATCTGGTGAAAGTTGCAAAAGGGAAAGGCAGCTTGATTATCTCCATACACTGCGAAAATACATTTTAATATTTAATGAATGCCGTGGTCTTTTTCTATCCAAGTAATAACCTTAAAGCAACTGCAGATCACAGACCAGCTGCAGCCTACGGAGAATTATCACCAGTCTCAGTTCTTCTCAGCTAAAGCAGCTTGTAGCTCAGTGTCTTGATTTCCAGTCCACAGCTTCATAGTTTTGATTCACACTCACCTCTTTCATAGTGTTATTTTCAGCAGGCAGCCATTTTCATAAAACCTACATGGAAAAATCTATAAAACTAGACCACATGTACTAGCAGCTGGGGAAGACAGAGTAGCATTCAGCTGTAAAGGAGACAGATATTTCAGAAACTGGTGGAGACTAAAAACAGAGGTAAAAGAGTGTGAATACTAATTACTGAATATTGTAAGATCTGTCTCTGCATAAAACAAAGAAACATTCCATGTGACTCAAATTGTGTTAAATGAATGTGATATTTCAGAAGTTGTATCCAGCAACAAATTATTTCCCTCATCAGGAAGGCACTGTGATGTGAATAGGCTGATATTGCACATTTGATCTTTATGGACACATGGACGTCATGGCTGAGAGCATTAAGCAAATGGTGGTCGGAAGAGAGACTCATTTCATAAAGTAAAGTCTCTTTCTCTCTCTTGCTCTCGCATTTGACTGTGGGCTTTACAGGACAGAAGCCCACATCCCTGTAGAGAAACCACAATGCTCACAGACTAAGAGGAAAAATAATGGTGCCTCACAGTTTCTCTATCTCAGCAGTTCTTAAGTCTTAACTTGAAGTGAAGATGAGTCAGATTGAGAACCATACACATAACTATTTTCTCAAACCCCCATGCAGTTGTCTGTGAAAGTCAAGTCTTCTTATGCCCTGGATCACCTCACTAGAGCCACAAAAATGGGACCAGCCATATACAGTCATTTCAGATGTTTGTTAAACACCGCAGCTGCTCTATTTGAGCAATATCGCCCACACATTCTGCACCTTGGATCCTCTAATAATTGCATGTTGGAGAGAGTGTTAGAGAGAAATGGTTGTGTTAGTGTAAAGGGTTCTGGTCCAGATGTTTGGGATTAAAGGCTTGTTATGAAAATACAATATAGTTACTCAGGCAGTTTGGTATTCAGCTCTGTCATGCACATGGCATGTCACACTATTTAAATAGGTTTGAAGATGAGATTGGGAAAGGATTCAATTGAGTATAGTGCAACATGTTGGCATGTTGTATAATAGACAGTCCTAGCATTTGGTTGGTGAAATAAGGTCCATGTTCTTAAAACCAGCACCATAGCAACCAAGCTGTGGAACATGCTTTGCCAATATACAGTAAATGTAACTTCACAATACATTTTAGAGGCTCATTCTTTATTTTGTCATTTCTGTGATAGTCGCATTATTATCAAACACAAAACATTAGGGAACATTCAGTATGAACATTATGAGCATTATTGTGTGTGTCCTACTGGGGTCAGTGCAAATGAAAGTGTATGCACTTGATCTGTCCTTGACCTTTATGTTCACATGAAACTTGTATCTCAAATTTACATTGGAATATTGAATACATGTACATTTACTCATATTTTCTTCCTATGTAGTATAAATACAGAATTGTATGAAGCTCTATCCAATACTAATAAACTCTAATGTCTGATTTTTTTCTGCATCTATTTATCTGTGAAGATTTGTCATATTTTTGGTGTTTTCTTTTTTTTTTAGTAAAACATGACAAATGTGAATTCTGTCTGTACTAATTCAAAGGACATTAGAGCGAGGACAAGATTGTCTTGTTTAGACACTGTGAGCTCTATTGTGTTTGACACATGATATGCAATGCTTAAGCATTTTTTTTCTCTTTTATCAATTACAGTGTTTACGTACCTGCAGAATCCAGAACGCTTTGTGCATGATTGCAATTTTCATACTTCACATTCAATATATCGCTCCATCTTTAAACCCTCTCACTCCCTATTTATGTCGGTGTGACAAACTTTTTCTTTCTTCCCAAGGGACATTTATTTTTGTAGTTGCATCTGCATTCATTAGAATCAAATACACCAGAATATTTTCTTGAGTTTTCTCCCTCTCTGTCTCTCCTCTAAGTAATAATACTTTGTATCACTCTAAAGTGTTTTCAATCAGCCTCCCTGGTTTAAAAAAAATTGACTTAAAAAGCTTGAAGCAGGGGAAAATGTGGTTTGAATTCTAACTTGGGATTCAATTCAAAGGATCATCCTCGGCTACATGATTCAGAGAGAGTTCCAAGTTCTGCCACACAAACCCTGATGAAGGCCACAATGTGTGGGTTTTTTACAAATAAATATTTGTTCCCAGTTAAAAGCATTTTACTTTTATCTGAATATTACCAATGATTTATTAAAAAATATTGTCAGTGCAGTAGGTGAAGATTTGAAGTGATGAGCTGTCTTGCCATTGAGATGGGCAGCAGTTGTTCAGTGCTGTACCTGACTGTAAGATAGGTCAGATGTTCATGTGCAGTGTGGCTCAGAAAAATCTTGAGAGACTTCAGCGTCTTTAAGTTTTCAAGGGAGACAGGAAAAACTCAATATTTGCTACAACTACACAGTTATTCATAGTGGCTGATCTGAGATGAGCATGACTGCAGTGACAATGCTAACATGCTGACGTTTAGGAGGTATTATTGTTTTGCGCTCATAGACAAAAGTATTAGAGAAACACTACAAATAATGATGGTGTTATCGAAAAAGAATCAGCAGTTCAGAAGTAGGATTTATCCTCAAGGCACCATGAATGTGTGCACAAAATTGCATGGCAATCCATCCAGCAGCTGTCAACATGTTTCACTAAAAGCCAAAAATGTCAACACGCTGTGCTTGAGGAGAAGTCAGTGGGTCACAGAAGTCCTCGGTGGACTCTTATTGTTCACACAGAATTTTACTGCGATCCATCCAATTGAGATATTTCTGTCTGGATCTGACTGAAAGACGGACATTGCCATGTCCAGAGCCATGCTGCTTGCTTGGCTAAAAATGCACGCAGTCTGCTCCAGCTCCAGTAAAAAATGAATAAACCACAGCATCACTCATAACCACGAATAAATGATAGATTTTTCTATTTCTTTTCAACCTCTGTCGCTGCAGTTGAAAAAATGTAAACAGATGATAAAACAACTTACTAATCTAATGGAAAAGTTTCATTTGAAACATAAATTCATATTATAAACACTGCAATTCAGTCATTCATTAGGAACTTTAATTCCATTTGTTAACCATGAGCTAGTAATGATTCAAATCCTGTTTTCTTCTCACACCCACATACATGCAACTCATGGCCTCTTCTTTCTCTGCTTGTCAGCCTCAGATAATAAACCCAGGAGAACATTCAGGAAAAGGCACTATTTAATACATTTCTTTTAAAATGGATTATCAAATTAATGGAAACTGCTCAATAACTGCTGCAGTGAGGAATGCTTCCCACCTAATTGAATTAGGGTTTTCATTTCTGTGATTTCTGTTTGTTTTTGGCAGCTGCCATCTGTTTGCCTGGGATCAGCTCTATTAATAAGCTATTCAGATTGAGATGGGGCTTTATTCCAGCAACTGTTTCTCACCTCCTTTCTCTCTCTGTCTCTCTGTCTCTCTCTCTCTCCCCTTTTCTCGCTTCCTTGCTCACTCAAATGATTGTCATGGAAATCATCAGAGGTGCCAAACCACAGACAAAAGAAAGAGCTTTAACATATACCTGAGCCAAAAAGAACAGAACTGTAGTCTAATTATGATGGGAACAATTAAGACTGTGCATATTTATTGACAGGGGACTTCACACTGGAGCATATGCTCATGAATACCAAAAATGAAGACAGGATAGAGGGGTTTGGTGGTGTTGGATCAGAACGTCTATATGATGGTGCTGTTATGGGAAAAAAAAAGTGTTTTTATTCCAGATAGCATGAGCAGCAATGGAAATGTGTGGTTTTAATTTGACAAAGCAAATGTGTTTTGTACAATTTACTATTCAGCAGTTGTATTATACACTCATCCTGTGCAATGTTTTGATTTAACACCTTTCTGAGAGCAATGTGGCTAATCTTCATTATCCCAGAAAAAGACAAAAAAAAAAAATCTAAGTTTGCTTGTCATCACCAGCAGAGAATATTAACCCCCATTCTCACTTGTTGTTGTTGTTGTTGTTGACAGATACAGTCTCTCTTTCAGTGCTCCAAGAACAAGGAATTCCAATCTGGGCTTTGCTCAATATTCTGATCACACACCTCTCTCCTTCAGTAATACAAGTCTACTTTAAAATTCATAACTACATTTGGAAAGAATAAAAGGGTGCCCTGATGGAATATTTCCAAGGAGCTTACTTGAGCGAAAATACAATTCGCTTTGGCATATTTAATAACCCTAACCTGGTCGTTAAGACATACTGTAGTAATAACAATATAAAAAAATAGTGGTGACTGAAAAAAAAAAGAAATCCAAGCTATGCCTTAGCATGAAATGAGTACCTATAATTCCTGCCTCTAGGAGAAGGATGCAAGCATGATGGAGCGAAAGAGAGAAAAATGGGGGAAAATGAAGGAGACAAGCAATGGAGAGAAGCCTTGTCAAAGTTAGAAAGAGTCAGCTCAGTTCATGTCTCATTTTCTGCTTTTTCCTCCTCTCTTCTTCTGCCTCGGAGGCAGTTTGAATTGAATCAAACAACCTAGATTGATTAAGCGTGGATGAATGACTTTGCAATGACACAGGCTTCAGTTTTAGCCTCACCCCATCCCTCTGTACATATTTTGACATGGTTATTGAGGAGTTGATGTGAAAGTGATTGTGTAGTTGTTTCCTTTGCATTGTGTGCAAGGTTGAAACGTTCTACCTAGACTAATTGTTGTCGACATTGTTCAGTTCCTTGAAAGTCCTGTTTGATTCCTGTTGAGACTTTGATTCAAATGCCTCTCAGGAAGAAGAGCACAATGAATGAGTGTGAGAAAATAGATAAAATGCTCTTCCAATTGGAATATGAATTGCTCTGCTCAAGCCTTAGTATTAATCTCTTGGCCTCTCTCCTCTCTCTAGTCCTTTTGTGTTAAGAGGGAAAAAGATAGGGGAGAGAGAGAGAAAACAAGAAATAGAGTATTGAATATTGTGGGATGTCCTGTTCTGAATTAGGTCAGGACCAATCAAAGCTTTAATGCTCTCTTGTCTTTCTCTCCCCCCACTGAGCACCGATGTACCTTTTATTATTTTTCTGTATGGAGAAACAGAGACCCCTACTGTTTCAGACAGTGCACAAAAAGCTGCAGGACCCTGCATCGTCTCTCCCTTTCAATACTCCACTGCCATCTGTCTGCTGTGACACACACTGCACAATATATTGCAAACAAGAACCTTATGAAACTTTAATTCTGCATGTTTACATGATGTACAATCATACTAAATAGATAATTAAAGGTGCAGTATGTAACTTTTTTCTAATATTATTTCAGTAGAAATGCTCCAAAGCGTATCTGTGGAGAGGTGCTGTCAAGGGGTGACCCGGACCCATAAGCGCAGAGATATTCACTTCAAAAGCTTTCTGAGAAAACCACGGCTTTCTAACCAATCAGAGATGGTTGATAATTACTGCTTGATTGGTAAGTTTTGTACCTTTCTTTTTTTTCATAAGGACTAGGCAGAGTGGATCAGAGCATAGTGTAGCAGGGAGAGGGGAGGCTGATAGAGTGGACTGATTTTGAGTCTGTTGTTATTGCTTGATTGATTCCCTAAAGTTGCATGTAGTAGCTTTAAAGACAAGACAATAAGCAGTGTTAAAATGAATACTGATTCAGTGAAACCCTATCTGGAAGGTAAACTAACAGTTGATATTGTATATTGATGTATAGTATGGTGTGTAAGTTCATGGATTTATAGAGGGGTGAGTTGTGGATGAATTGGGGTTAGGTGTAGTCTTTCTATCTTTAATAGTTTAACTATTACAGATTTAATAACTATTATTACATAATTATTTCTATACATTCAAGATAAATTCAGTTCAGTAGAAGTCTTGAACTAGACTTCCTTTTTAATGCTAGTAAAACAAGTATAAATCTCAGGTGCACACACAGAGGTTTGGTGAATGACATTTTAGATATTATACAATTTAAACATTTTCCCTCTGAAATTAATAAAGTTTTTTGAATCTTTAATCTAGAATATTTTAGTTTGGTGAGATCATTTACACTCACAGTCACACCTGATCTTTTGGAGTACACCTACTGGTCTGTGATGATTCAATCTGACCCCAGGACAAGATTCACAGCTTAAAGATGATGATAAGAGTGATTATTTTTGATTGATTTATGCAGGAAGTGATGATGCAGTAAGCACAATGAGGTCTGTAAGAAGAGGCGCTAGTGGTTTTGATTGTCACCACCCGTAGTTCTTGGCCATTTTACAGAAGTGATTCTCACTTGATGAAGCTCTTATGGAGTAATAAAGTGTAAAAATGATGCCAAATGGACATGCTGGGGCTGTGCCATCTCAGGGTGTAGCCTATGCAGTTTTTTAGGACATTTTGTTATTTAAGCATATCGACTGTGATGCGTTCCTGTAAGACAAAACTATTCATCATTGTCTATTCATCATTTACACATTTACTTTATACAAAAAATAATACAATAGACACAATACAAATTATTATAAATTAAGAAAATGACCAACGAGCAAAAGTTATTCCAACACAGTAATGCATGGACTTTCAAATAATAATATGGTTTATTTGATTTTAATTTGGAAAATTGTGCTAATATCCACAAAATGATGCACTTACTTCTCGTAGAATCCAATTCCTAACAGATACAGCTCCAGAAACAGGCTCAGCTCCCAAAATGTCTGTATAGCAAATGTTTCACCTCTTTGTGCCACCCAAAGCATGTTGCTGTGTTTTCCTACATAGGTGTTGTGTTTTCCCTAAACATTGTGTTTGGACAGTAGTAGACAATGACTTCCACGAACCTTTCAACAGACAAAACATTTTACATTTTATTTTGTCTGCACATAAAATGCAAAATAACCAAATAAAAGAAGACATTTCCATAATTTATCTAAAGAAATGAATGAACATTTTGATGCCTGTTTTGAATAGAATCATCATGAGAGACAAGAAACCTTATCTCTTGTCTCTGGCCTTTTCTTTAATGTCTACATTTACACAATACTCCTTGTTATTGTGGAGATTCAAACAAAGCCCATAATGCCTGATTGGCAAAATGTTGAAGTGCTTATTTAGAGTCAATATTCCTTCTCTTTGTTTGCTGTAATGTTTGCTTTCCAGGCTTTAACACAAAGAAAAGATCCCAGTGTATTCTGTCCAGCAACATTTTCCCTCAGCCCTTTCCCTTACTAACGTCATATTTTCTGAAAATTTTCTCCCCTATCCTCTCCCGCCTAAGTGCCCTTCCATTTTAGTTAATCAAATATATTCACACAATCTCCTCCTCCTCTCCAGTGGATCTGAGAGGCTGATTGGCAATTTCAGCAGCAAAAACCATAGTTCAGAGGAAGAGATGGACACAGCCAATCAGAGCGTTCCCTGCCGTTACCATGGCAACATCTCAACATAAGGGGCTAGGGCTGAAAGGAGAGGGAGGGGAGAAAGAGGGGTAAGATATGATCAAATGTGAACACTCTATTCTGATTTGATAGGCTGATATACAACTCAGTTTATTGCTAGTTTCTCCCGGTTCCATTTGTTGTGCAGGAACACACATGCAACGAGCATATGCACACACACAAACACACACACACACACACACAGACTCATGCTTTTCACAGTAACAAGCAGCATCTGCGCCTCACTGATAACACTGCCTCATGGCTGTAAAAGCATATAAGAGGGAACTGTTTGCTTGTTCCTTTTACAATGCCTAGCAGCAGGCCTAACTGTCTCCATCGCAGACCCCGCTGACTTAAGCATCTCATCATCATCATCCTTGCTTGGCCCCATTTTACAGATCTATTCGGACTTTATAAAACTGTCAGAACACCAACTGGGGCTGTTAAATAAAGACCATGTGAAGGCTACAGCTGCTGTCTCAAACGGCTCAGTGGAACAGCTTGTTAAAGACCATGAGATATGATATTAAAACTTGCAGCTGGATAAGAAGTGTATTAAGGCTGACTTAAAAAGACTTTACAAGACTGTCAGAGTTTAAGACGTAGATAGTTAAATATACTGTATAAGAAGCATGTCTATACATTTTCATTCACAGACATCAATCTTCTTTAGAAATTAGGGTCACAACAGGTAATTTCACTCCTTTTAATGCATGTCTTTTCCATTTGCAGAATAAATGAGCAGTGAAGGAGTTTATATAACGTAAAACTATCATTTAAGAGTGTGCTTGCCTGACAGACATCACCTAACCTTGAAAACCTTTTACCAATTTAGCTGATTTTCATTTTTCCAGATGAAAAGAGAAAAGAAACAGAAAGAGAAAGAGACAGAAAATCACAACAGAACTTCAAAACAATCCTACAGAAACCACTTCCTGAAGTAACGACCACTTTGTTTTAAGATTCTTTACAATATATAGTTTTACGTCAAACCTTTAAAACTGCAGGAGTGATTCTTGTCCACTTGGAGCCTGGGGATCGAGCTGAAAACACAACACTGATGACAATATTGGTAAAGTTGATGCTATAACAAGCCTATTCACACATCCAACAAACAAAAAATTTCAATCCAGAAGTCACTCTATTTTAATTTAGTTTTCACCAACTCCTGAATAAAAACCTTAAACTGGCTAAATGCTTCACTATGCTCTCCAGCACCATGTTCGACTGTCCATCATCGACTACTGCTGAACAGGCACTGCACAGTGGGTTTGACATTGCTTTTTCATTGAAATCATCTGTCTGCCTTGGTTTGAAAATTAGCTTTACAACCAAAACAATGAGCTGAAGAGTGCTGGGAACTGCAGTCAGGTGGAATTTATCTGTTGGTTTGTCATTACAAGCAGCACTTTTCACGTTAAAGTCTCTTCATTACGCTATGCACTAATATACAATTAATAAAATAAAATATTTACTCATGCAGTTTTAACTATTAAAACTATGAGTATCTCAAACGCATCTTGGAATTTGTTATGTTTGTTCATTTTAACCCATGTTATCAGTTAATTTGGCAAAGGGTTTATTTTGCAGCCCAAGCGTAAATATGATCTTCATTTTCAGAGCGAAGAAATAAAATGTTAGGACTGAAGGTCATACTGTGTCAATAAAGTGCATTCAAAGTAAAGGAAATAAAAGTTAACAAAGTTTATTACATGTTTATATACAAACAACCCTTCAAGGCACACCTTTGTTTAATTAAGAATATACAATACATTTTATCCTTGAAAGCAACATGTTTTAGTTTTGAAATTTATATTAATACTAGTTTATTTAGTGTTGAACATAGAGAAGGCCCCAAGATGTGGATGTTCAGTTTACACAAATACCAAAGAAAAACACTCTATGATGTAAAACAACTTAACATTGTTCATCTGGTATTTGAATTAACATAATTAAATGTTGACAAAAAATAACAGTCAGTGTCCTATGGTGAAGCCTGTTTGTCTTCTCTGGTCACTAAATTAGAAACAAAAACATTTGTATTATACCTGTTTTACAGGTATCTTACCTGAATCTGCAAACTTCTTGTCATCTATCAAGAAATGATGACGATGTGACAACCTCTGTCAATAATTTCTTTTGAACTTCACATGAGCTGAAATTAAATTTAACTCCAGAGTCATACTGTCTGACTAAAAAAAAAAAATCTAGATTCAGTGTATGTGTGACCTTTATTAGGAAATGTTAGAAGGTTTTTTATCTCATTTTCAAGTTAAGCAAAACACAATAAAAGTCTTTTATAATATCATACTCTGTTAATCCTTAATTATGAGCACACTGAAAAAACAGACAGTCAGAGTCAGATAGGAAATAAAGTCATTCAGCTCCAATGAAAAATATATTTGATTTATCATTTGGACATTGTCTTAAAAAGTGTAGCTTCATATATGAAAACAAGTGAGCGTAAAAGCAGCTTAAGCATCCACTTAAACAATATACTCCACCATTATAGCTGTGTTCTGGACTTTGTTCTGTACAGACTAGTGATCAGTCATGTCATCCTGTCACTCCATTGAAGAAGCCTTTATAAACGAAGTGTTTGTCCAACATCAATCAGGACATTTATGAAATAACGTTTGCAATGATTGCGCACAGCACATAAAGCCAAGATTGAAAGATGAAAAGACGTTCATGACAAAGGCTTTCTGTGACTCATGAAACAAAACAAAACAATGGGGGGAAAAATATAATGGCTGGGACTTGAAGCTTAGAAACATAAAGCTGCAGGCTGTCATAATCACACAGTTTGACATCTAAAAGTGTCCTACTGTGAGAGATTTGACATACGTCAGATATGTCAAAACCTCTCTTTACCTTACAAATACAAGTTCAACAAAGGTCCATCGGTGTTGCAGTTTTTGATTTATTCCACAAGAATAACCAGCAGGTGCCTGAGCAGATATGATAATTTTAGAGGCCTAGGAAGGCTGAAAACGAGGGGCTATTCAGCATTTTTTCCTGGGCTCCATCCTCTCAGAGTCATCTGGGGTGTTTATTTTATTGAGTATTCCTATTGCTGATGGTTTGGGTGGCTGACCATTATCATGCCAGGAGGCCAAGTCGCTTAACTTTAGCAGACAGGAAAGAGTGGATGATGAACACTATGGTCTTAGGGCAACTGTGGAGGTCCAGTTGCTGAAAGAAGAGAGAACAAAAAGAAAGGACATTAGTTTCATATCACACTGTGGATGCATGGCATTTCTATGTATCAGCAACTGTGACTGTTATGACTTAAGTTTATTCTT
Organism: Ctenopoma kingsleyae; assembly: GCA_032353495.1. Classification (NCBI taxonomy): domain Eukaryota; kingdom Metazoa; phylum Chordata; class Actinopteri; order Anabantiformes; family Anabantidae; genus Ctenopoma; species Ctenopoma kingsleyae. The sequence continues at coordinate 18,310,743 of JAUBNQ010000023.1, forward strand.
AAATATAGTTTGAAAAGAAAATACAAAATCTGGCAAACAAAACTTCATTAAATGAAGACGACCACAACGGAGCTGCTTCCCACTACAGGAAGTTTCCAGCCTGCAACGTGGAGCTTCACATAATCTGAACCTGTAGGGCAAAGGTGGTTGGTTCTGCTTTGCTTTTCCACAGAATTTTACTCAATAGGTCAATTTTTTGAGCTGTTAGAATTTAAAAATCTTAATTAGAAAATAAAAATGTACTGAGGAAGACAAATAGAACACAGCAACTTACAATTTCAGCCTCTGGACCACCAAAGTCAAGGAATATCATGCGAACTCCATCATCTGAGGACATTCTTAGGCGCTCAAAAGGTTGCTGGAGTAGGATATTTTTCCTGACACCCATCTCTTCTGTGAATAGCATGAAACCGTCATCAATGTGCACTCCCAAGGTACACTCCTTCCCATTCCAACTGCAGGCTGCCAGGATTGCAAAAAAAAAAAAGAGAGATTTATACTATATATTTCTTATGTAAGCTCGTGTTATACTATTGATACAGAGCCCAGAATTCTTGGCTGCATCTTATCAATATTATATCTTAATGCACTGAGAAGATAAAAAAAGATTCTATTAACGCTTATTGTGCAGAAAAGACAGCAGATATAAATGGTAATCTAAAATACAACACTCATCATAATTCTGATGCCAAGACTAAACCACTTAAAAGTATTGCAAAGTGTTTTTGCACTACCTCACAGTACCAGCAGAGGGCAATATGTACGTATAATAATACTCTATATGAACTGGTGGCTGTCTCACAAAGAAAGATTACTAAGTTTTCTGAATACAATCCAATGGCTTGAAGTAAAACAACTGGGTGTTGTTGTGGGCTGTACTTAAATCACTAAAATATGTTTTGTCTCCTCCCAAGTGCTTCTTAAAAAATTACACAAAACCATAAACACCTAGTAAAAGACTTACAGTACAGGCCAAAAGTTTGGACACACCTCCCCAATTCAATGTGTTTTCTTTATTTTCATGACCATGAAACCAT
>JAUBNQ010000023.1:18322022-18373672 GCA_032353495.1 Ctenopoma kingsleyae
TCAGCGTTAAAAGTAAACAGATGATAGCAACTGATCAGCAGTTTTCAGAAAAGCTCATTTCATGGAAAGCTCATGAACTCATTTTATTTTTTTATTTGTATATTTATGTAAATATGTATTAACTCATTTATTCTGAACAATGGCTGTACACACAACTTCCAGTACCTATTATCCCCATCCCTCTTCCCTCAACATGCAGATTCTGCACAATACTATGAAATGGTTCAGTGGAGTCGAAGCCTGTAATAAAGAGAGAGAAACTGGGCCTCAACTTTTTCAGGGGGGAACCCTTTTTCAGATCGGGGCTGTGGGGTTCAGTGGGGGCTGTTAAGCAACTTGACGCCACAGAGAGAGAAAGGGCCTGAGGGAGAGTTGTGATTTAATAAAGCTATGCTATTTTGTGGGTTAATCCATTCTCGCTGCCAGTCTAAGCACAATGTCCTTACAGGCCAGTAGCTTTGAAGGAAAAGTAACCACGCTTTGTGTCCAGAGAGAGGTTTCACAGCAGGGATTCAAGAGAGCAACAGGACAAAAACAGTTACAGTACAACACACACACACACTCACACTACTGTAGGAGACACTTTGTAGGCACAGTAATTATCTGATTGCATCCAAATATTGGTTTAAATACAAGCACTGTAAAGAGATTGTGTTGCTTCTTTCCAGCTGTTTCTATGCACAGATGTTTAAGAGACTAAAGCACAGTGTCTGTACATTTGCAACAGCAATTTTTAAAAATGAAAACAAGGCCTGTATTTCAGCATTTATGGTATTGTGATAATATTCAGTGATATGTTTATCATTCATGAGGACAGACACTAAAAGGGAGCAAGATGGATGGATGGTATACACTGATAGTGTAAATGTGCCATAACTATAGATTTTCCAAAGCACAATAAGTCTGCAGCAAGAAATGAAAATTTGTGTTTACAAAGATGAAGTTCCAGATGGGAAGTGCCGGATACATTGTCAATAACAGCACACACCTTCTTGTGTCCTGACCCACACATAAACAAAGTAAACCACATTAAAACACAAAAAATATATTCAACAACAACTTGACCCAGATTTGGGATAGATGTAGGGATCGTACTTTCTTTTTTTCTTTTTTTTTGATTAGGAAACTTTAATACATCAAGTTACTGTGTATCTACTAAAGTATATAACCACAAATGCTAATGCTGTTCCCGTCAGTAGAAAAGTATTCCTTCACAAAGCTGTCATAATATGAAGAAGTTGACAACTTAAATCGAATTTTCATGTGTGAATTTTCATGTCCAATTGTGTGTGTTGGCATCAAACATGCAGTGGTGAAATGTAAGCAGAGAAAAATTGGCAAGGCAATTTCCTGTCTGCCACTGCACACTGGAAAATGTACAGGCAGCTAAATTATTGCATTTCTTTCCACGCTGCTTTCCAGGAATGAATGACTATTCACAACTGCTCACTATTTCCTCAACTTCACAAACAACTTCACTCATCTCACATGAAAGAAAAATATAAGAAAGATGTTTTATCTCTAAATGATATTACCCTGGATCATTGAATTGAATTTCATCTTGTCCCTCAGTTAACTCAGACTACATGGACTATACAACATAGCACTGTACAAAAACGATTTGAAGCCTCGACAATTGTACATCTCAAATACACCTCTTAAGTGTTAAAAACACATTTGAGATGTTTTTAAATTGAGGCTATCAGAGCAGAGGATAAGAGGGCAAAGTGAGCACTGAGAACAAAGATCTAATAGGTAGCAAGAGAGTAGAGAGATGTAGGGTGAGGGATTCATTCATGCTACAGGGGAAAGGTTTATTTTTAAAGTAATAATTATTCTGTCACATGAGCAGGAGCCAGAAGGTTTTAATTAGGTGATGAAGTACATTCATGTCTTTGGCACAACTGTAGATAAGTGTAGGCAGTTATGATGTGATTCAGCTTCCTTAAAGGTTCCTCAAATCATCCACGCAGCTCCGCTTTGAACACTGGTTGAGACTAGGCATCAATAACTTCACTAACATATCTCAAAAAGTATGAATAAAAAAAATCTACTTGAGAAACTGATGTGTGTTTTAATTTTGCACAGGCTCATAAGTAAACCATCCCTATCTCACTTCACACAGTCCACACTGGAATATTGCCACATACAGATTTTTTCAACTGGCAATTAAATTTGACAGGCAGGTCAAATTTAAAAAGGAGGGAGAAAAAAAAGGTCTGTCCAAATCCGGACATTAAAAGTGGTCTTCTTCTTCTTATGAGAGAGTATTTTATCTGCCACAGATAACACAGCATTGTCAAAGATATACGGCAATGCACATGTTTTTATAAGACATTTCATTACAATGAATGTCCGCAAGGCAAGGAATGGGGCAAAGACAAGGCTAAGCCACTGTGGCAAAGGACACACTAGTGATTCTAACAATCCAGCGTGACAAGCTGTCTGGGCGATCTTTGGACAGGAACACTAAGAAAAATTCATTAATCTCGAAAATCTGATTGAGAAGAGACAGACAAAAATATCTTACAAAAGGAGATATTCACTGAATGAAGACCAACAGTAGATATTAAATATTTCATTTATTAACATAAAACTCCTGTCTCTCCCAGTAAAACACATCTTTGTTTTTCCAAAAATTTCAGGAGGGCATGCTTTCCTGGAAAGTGTGATAAAACATAGACAAATTAAAATGGCTACTTGAAAGAACACTAAACCACAGGGCCGTGAAGTTGCTGTCACCTGCCAGATGAACAGATTAGCTAAAACACAGAAACACCAACTCTCACATCTCTGACTGGGCACCCGCCTGAGAATTTGCAGATGGAAACTGTGAATTAAGAAAATCTCACCTGTTTCCCTGACTCCCTGCCTGGCAGACCATCCTCTGGATCAGCAGGACAGGTAGAAGTAGTATGCATGTGTGCAAACGTCTGTGCACCTCAGTCTATTTACAGATTATATTATGTATGAACTGCCAATCAAACTAGACGCCAACAGAAAAAGAATATGTCCTTGAGGAGGCTGATTTGTAGATAGAAAATCAGTTTTAGCCCTCAAAGCAAAATGTAACTCAAGCTGCAAGTCTGCACTCTTCAGCCTTCTGGAGGGCTGCACTGTTCATCCTTGTATTAAAAGTATTTGTTTTACCATTATGGTGATCTTCAACAACTACTGGATATAACCAAAAAAAAAAAAAACAAGTATCTATGCAGTCAAGAAAAGGTTTTGATTCAGGGAGAAGCAAGAGTTGTGTGTATGTGTGTGTTTGTCAGAGAGGGAGAAAGTCAGAGAGATTAGGTTTGGGGTTAGCTCTTGTTGAGAATGCTGACAAAGCACCCTTCAGCTAACACTCACCACAGGCACAAGTGAACCTCTTCAAATCTAAGCTCATCCCAGACACTTTACACCCCTGAAACACAGTCCTGCTTGTGCATACCGAATAGTCTCATTCCGAACGTTTTAAAGCAAAAATTAATGCATTATTTCTAGAGGAAATGATACTATATATTTATTAATATATAGAAAAGTGCAATCACTGTGTTCACTGGGACCGCATATTAGCAGATGTAATGAAACCCTGATGAAAATATAACCTGCATTAAGCATGATCTAAGCAGTACGGCAACACGTGACTCATAGTTGTCCTCTTTTGTTTATCTATTGGTCCAAGGAATGTGAAATTGTGGAAGCAGAGTCACAAAAAAACTGCAAACATATTCTCAAATGTTGCTGACTTTCAGCTAACAATCAAATAAACACCAGCCCACTCATAACACACCAAATCTTTTCTCTTGATGAGGACCTTCTATGTTTTAACACATATTGCTTTGTTTCAGATAAAAATTAAAAAAAAAGAAACCCTACAAGCTCTTTAAAGTGACATATATAATGTTTAGAGCAGGTGACTCAAATCAATGAGCAAATGAACATAACACAGAAGCAGATCAGATAGAGAGGCTCAATTCACTGCCCAACAAGGCTTTCAGTGACATCCACATTCAAGGCATCGAAAAGTATAAGCCACAGATTAAAACAATTAAGAAAAAATAAAGAAACATTCAAATTAAAGACAAACTTCTGGACACGTGTCTTTGCTGAACTGGCTCTGATCTGCCTCTCTATGTACTCTATATCTAAACCTGTGTCTCCTACCCTGTTTGATTTGCATCACCTGTTACATGTCAATAAAAGGAGGCAAAATGAAAGAAAAAAGAATGAACTTTACCACACGTTAAAACAAGGTGTTTATCAAGCAGCACATTCTCAACATAAGAGTTTGTGTGAGCAATTTATGTCCAGAGTCAACATTTTACTTCATTGTTTTACAAACCATCGACCTAAAATTGTATCCCATATCCCAGTGAAATTTAGCATTTACTGTCAACAAATTAATACATTTATTCATCACATTTGAAGATTTGACAGATTTGTTACTATTGTGCAAAGTTTTGCAATGTTTAACACAATTTGTGACACACACACACTGAAACAAACAGAAGGAATCAGTATATCATGCTTAAACATTGGCAAGCAGCCCAGTGGGGATGCCACAAATCAGGAGACTTGATACAGCAAACAGCACATGTCCAAAAGACATACTCTCCCTGCTCAAAAAAGTTTTAGACAAGGGAAAGACAGGAACCATACAGCTTCCATAACTAAGCCCCCTTAATCCATGTGTGTGTGCACTGGGCCTGAGCACAACTACCTTAATGAAAAGGACAGGGCAGACAGAACCAGCAGTGTTCAGAAATGTCTTGGCAGAGCACAGTGTCCTTCCCTCTCTCTGTCCCTCATTCTCTCTTGTGCACACACACATTCCCATGGACAATTATGTCCCTCTGGATATTCAAGTAAATTCTGCAGAAATTCCAGATGACAAACTAATACCACTGCCAAGTATAAAGATGGATATGACCACACAGAACAAGGCCTTCCAACCAAGACTGTTCACAGTATACACAGTATAAAATAATAATAAATAAAATGTATTATTATGTCAAATCAGATTTCTAGCTTCATTAATGTACAAAGGAGACATCATAGTATTTTTTGCACTCTGAAATTCAAGTATGAGTCCATTATTTTACACTGTTCATGCCAGTAAAAGTTTGTATGTGACATTCCTACGTAAGCTCCTGGTCAGCCTTAAATGCCAAGTTAACAATTCAGATTTCTTAATTAACTGTAACTCTTGAGCCCACAGACAAAACTAGTTTACTATAAACACACCATAGCTTTAACCACAAAATCTGAAGTTCACGTATGCCACCAGTAATCCTGACTGGTACACTAATGAAGTCGTTGTACAACAGTTTACACAGCCATTAGGATCATGTGTTTCAAAATAGGGCTCACTTGCTCCATTTGACCTGTCCATCACTGAGTGTGTGCTGACAGTGGATCACACTGACTGTGGACAAGGTCAGACAGAGTTGGTGGAAGTAGTATACATAGCTAATATGTAAAGTTGAGTTTTGTGTGGTTTTTTTTTTTTTTCTCGTTTTCAAGAGTTTACCACTTGTCACCTCACACTGACTCCTGGGATACATGGACATTCACACACACTGAAAAACGTGTCTGTCCTCTGTGAACAAACACACATGCACACACACTTTATCTGTCTCACCACATTCACACTTGTCTCTGTGCCCTGACATGTCCTCTGCAGCCCATTTATCCTTCTTTACACGTTGTGTGTATTTTCATGTGTGTACGTGTGTTTTTCTGTCAGGCCACGGTTGCCCAGGGAACAGCTTTACCATTGAACTAGCCTTACCCCCAAGTCTTTATTTCCTGCACACACACACACGGTTTCCTAGCTCCATGGTTTCTTCATACAGTGGTGGAATGTACTAGTTCTTGCCTAGCAAGTGTTAATGATTGATGGTTTTAGGGTGAATCCAAATTAAAATGGGATAGAAGGCAGTTCAGAGACCAGTGATCCATTGCTCATTCAGTCCCTTCAGACCAGTCGCTTTTTATTGTGTCCTAATTTCTTACTTATTTCATATTTGCTAATTTTCACTCAATAAAGCCATGCCCAACTGTTTCAAGATATGCTCACACTTCACATTTTACAGGACTGACACATAAATCTCCCCATTTATCGTGACGGAAACTCAATGATTGTTGATTCCATTATAAAGGCACATTGAGGTGTGATAATAAGATGTGTGGCTGTAAAATTTGATGCTGACCTATGCACCTCTTTTCTTCATCCTCTTCCCTTCTCTTTTCACACACACACACAGAGACTTGAAGATGCAGCACATTGCTTTCTATTAAAACACACACACACACACACGCTTATGGACACATCACGTGTGCTTGCACACCCCTACGCAAACACACACAGTCAGGCTGTAAATGTCGCTGGGAGGAAATAAAGGCAGCTGTGGTTTTATGGTTTCATCTGGTCTATTATATTTATCTGACCCTCTCGCGTGTTTACTGTTCCTTTCTCACACACACTTTGATTATTCCATCACCATTTTGATCTAAGGTATGACGGAGGGCATCCCACTGGGGACATATGGTGAGGCTGTGGTTGTTTGTCTTTCAATAACACAAATTCTTATTTATGGCAAGTTTTTTTTTAATATACATTCGCACTCGCACCTGAGAGCTGCCCGGTCCAACCCCTTCCCTCTGCTGATGGCTGCTAAGCAACTATGTGGGACATTAAAACCATTTTCTAATAAAAATCTATAAAGTGAACAACATAAAAACTGTTTCTAGCTGTGCCACTTGCACACACAGACTCTCAACCCTTATTTAAGACAATCTGATAAACACAATTCTTGTTTTAATCTCATTTAAGACCATTTTGAAGACAACCTTTTAGTCAGCACACACACACTGACAGGAATCTATAGTTTAGGTGAAAATATTTGTGATTATACTGCTATAGGTATGAGGCAGAGCTCAGCCTTAATACCTTGCATGTGCTGCAGGAACAATCAAATTTGAATTAATATAACTGAGCAGATATGTTTATTATAAACTATTGAAAATATTTGCTCACTTGACTTCCAAATGAGTCAGAAAAAATCCTGCTACAAGCACAGAATGCTAACAAGGCTTGAAATGTAGCTTCCTTACATGTTGTGAAAATACTTATCTGACAGATTCAAGTGCTACTGTTCACATATTTCAGATATTTTAATGTGATGGGAGGCAGTTTCTCCTTGATCTCAGTCAAGGCCGTCTGTGTTATGAATTTCACAGAGTGATGAAAACTGCCTTCAGCACAACAGTGATGGCTTGTTTGTTGCTGTGCACTTCTGAGAAAGACTGTTACCCTGACCTTTAACATTATAGTGGTGCCAAGACGGAGTTTGTTTCTGACTGTGTTTCTCGGTATCTTGACAAAATGCCAAAACTGAAATAAACATTGTATTTGAACTTCATGTCATATGTATTCAAGTATTTTTATGATGCAAAAATCATCTTGAAATAAATTCAGAATCTGAAAAACTGCAGCTGGAGAGCTCAAACCCTCAATAGTTGAACAAAAACCTTCATTCTTTATTTTCTCTATTCCGTCAAAATGCTCCAGAGCTTCTTGCTACTGATACGCATCCCGCAGTCCTGCCATCTCCGGGTCAGACAGACATCCACACATAAACACAGCAAAGGAATGGCAGCACATCAAAAAATACACAGTCACACAAATACACGTACACATACACATACATACACATACACACCCCTCTCCCCTCAGTGAGCCTTCAAGCCTCTTTCGTCTCTTCACTCTTCTATCAAGTCCTCAGGGGCGGGGATGGGGGTAGAGAGGGGAACACATGAAATGATTCCTGACATGACGGATCACAGAGCAGCGCTGGTTGAGACGTCTGATAGCAACACTTTTCTGCCTGACTGTGGACAAGTAAGGCAGGGGGGATTTGCAATGATTTCCCCCGGCTGTAGCTCTAGCTGGATCTGCTCCAATGACTGAAGTTACTGATGCTAGCTCACTGTGATAGTACACCCAGACAACTTCTGTCACATGGAAAACTGACAACTCTGACTTTTGTTAAATTTTGTGTAATGTTTCATGTACAAATTCTTGTTTCATACAGCTTACTGAACAAATATATCGCCAATCATCTGGAATCATAGAATAATAGCACCTAGGTCTTCAAATCGCACCACTGAACACAACTTCTAGCTTCTATTTGGACTTCTATTTGTGGGTAAGCTCTCTCTCAAAACTTTGACTCACAGAGACAATACAGATCAATACAAAGAATAATAAAAGTAAAACATAAAATGCATCATGTTTTACAGTGTCTGATGAAAACATCCAGTATAAAACATCACCCAACCACTGCCTTCTGACACTCCGTTGGTTTTTGTACCAAATAGATTTACAATTCAAGTCAGTGACTTGAAGTCAGCTTGGTGGGATATTTTCTGTGCAGATTTTATGTGATGCAATCAGTTAGCAAGAGGAAAGATTGTTTTTAATAAGTTTCCTCTGTCCTGAAGATCAAATCATACATTCATATGTAGCCTATGCACAAACAAAACCAACAAACAACTGTTCAAATGAAACAGAAAAGGACAGAGAGACACAGTACATTAGCTCTGACAGGTAATGTGAATGTGTTAGAGTAAGAAGAGAGAAACACCTGCAAACACCTGCTGGCTCCACTGCAAACCATCCTCTGCACAGCAGGTCTTACCCCTGAAGCTCTCTACAGTTCTCAGTTCTGACATGAACCTTAAAGAGTCCATCAGTGTCAGAAGTGTTTGAACACAGTTCATTAGCATGCTGAGATGCTCAGGGGTGTGAGACAGAACAATATTCTTGAATTCTGAGTCTTTGGTTTTCTTTCACTCTTTCAGCTCGGCTCATTATTTGAATGAAGGAAGTCTGATCAAAGTTTTGATTTAACGAATCGTCTCTCTCAGCTCATCATATAAGGCTCTTTGAGGAAAAAATAACCAAAAGCGCTGGAGAAATGTTTCAAACTATATCAAGGTATCAAACCTTCCCGTCATTTCCATCCACAGTATGTATCTACTGAAGCTGCTGAGCATAGCTGGATGTGTTCAAGAATAAGAATTGTATTCTCTCCTACTCTCAGGATTATACTGTTATGAAATATGTATGAAGTGCTTCTTTGTCATACCACAGAGACACAGTAGTTATGGCATATTTTGCAACTGTGACTAGTAGTCTCATGTCACTCCACAGAACCTCTTAACAGCAAAACAGAGGCAAAATTAAAAGAACGCAATGAAAGAAAGAGTGCAGTAAAAAAAGAAGACAAACAACAGGGTTTGTTTTAGGTAATTCTTTTCCTCAATGAAAAATATCTTACCTTCAAGGATGACTTCTTTGCCAGTTTTCTTCAGCGCTTGCACAGCCTCATCGTGCGTGGCCTCCCGTAAGTCATAACCGTTGACAGACAGTATGGCATCGCCAACATAAAGTGCCTCAGTCTGGTCAGCAGCCAGACCCTTAAAAATCTTGGAGATGAGGATTGGCATTTTGTTCTCTTTCCCACCTGCAGGACAGAAGTGGCATTTTTATATATAAACTTTCAGATTGTTGCATATTACTGCCTCCATGCTATACTCATTTTGAGTCCAACCCCGGTACTCCTCTTATATGAGAATTTAAGCCAACTTCAGTCACCCGGACTAAAGTGAAAAGAGCATATTATGAGGACACAGTCTGCAGTGACTATCATGATGTACGAACTTTCCTATCTCTTCCACTCCTTCCTTTTCTTGCACGCGTTAAATGAAGGTCAGCTAAAAAGCTGATGGATCTGCCTCTTGCAATGGGATCCCACTCTTCATGAGAAATATCATCATTAACATCAGCTGGCAGCTGGACTCTGGACTTCAGGCTAGTGAGAAATTATCTAAAAGAGGATTACATTAATTTAATTTTAAATACATCTTTCAAAGGTTGTTTCCTTTGGGTGATTCCTTGTGATTTATGTCATGTATCTTATTTCCTATCCTAGTGCTCTTACCAAAGAAGCACCAGGGTTGAGCAGCTTTTATTATGCATGTAAACCACTATGCCAATCGAGTTTTAGAAAGAGGGATTTACCAGCTACTTGACTGCTAGGATCAGATAGATGTTTACTGCATGACTGAGTATTAGTGAAGCAAAGCTCTGCACTAACTCAGTTTCTGAATCATGATGTGCTGACAGAAATTTCAGTGGAGATTAGGTGAAGACCCTTCAACAATGAAGTTGGTCAGTGTACGTACATCTTCAACAGTTTTTTAATCACTGAGAATATCTATGATCATTGTGAGCTTGTGAACTGTTTTGAAATTGGATGCAGGAATGTACGGACAATGTGCAGAAGTCCCCGTCCTAAAGACCATATAAGGTTCTGTACATTGCAATTAAATATTTTATAGTAATGTGCAATAATGTGTCACAGTATACATGTAGCTGTGATGTAGAGTGACCAGAGTCATGTTGTCAAACCTGTGGGGTTCTGGCCTCTAATAGCTCTATGAACCAGTGTTTAATCACTGTGTCCTTGTGCTGTCATGCATAGGAGGATGCACATGCACAAACATGTGCACGCAAGTGACATTATATACAGGCCTAACAATGCATGTGACACTGCACTGATTCTGTTGATATACTGTATTTTAGTGAAAATATAGAATTTAAATATAACTTCTTTTTTTTTTTGTTTGCAAGAGTCAGAAATTCACCTTCATATATCCTAAACAGGAGGGAGATAATATACAGGTTTAGACACTGAAAAGACTCAAAAGATGTCACAGTTTCTTTTCACTGTTTTGGGACCAAACACACATGACCAGGGTGTTGGTCACAACGCTGCAAGCCAAGACTATAAACAAATGTCCTAGGTGTGTCTGTGAATGATTCAATTCATGTCTCAAATGAGAAAAGGAGCTGAAGAACCACCAAGTTTCCAAGATCCTGGTTACTGAAAGCCATGTTATCAAACTATTCTACCCCCACGCCTAGCAGACCAAAGCTAAAACACTATCTCATTACCATTGTTTATATTTGAACTTTTAATGCATATCATGCATTACCGCAATATGTAATGAATTACAATATGTAATGCATGTCTTGATCACTCAGCCCCCATCCAAACTTTCCCAGCTGGTTTGAGGATTACATTTGAATACCTTCCAGTCACAAGCTGCTTCTCTGACCTTCAGGTTACCTTTTCTCCCAATCTGCACCACCATAAAAACGGTGGTAAATTATGTCTGTAATCTCCACTCTCTGTACAAACACTCACACAATACTACTAGCAATATACAGGCTGCAGACTTACAATTTGCATCATCTGTACTGTATGAAGGGTTTGGGACAGGATAACTCTACCTGATTTCAAGTATCAACTAAATTTATTTTAAAATTAAAATAAATAAATGCATTTTGTATTGCACTAAACTAGAATGCTAACTGCCGTACATATCACACTACTGCTGGATGGTTGATCCACGAACAAAATAATCTGAACTGAAAACTCACTGATGCAGGATTGATGTTAGATCTTGCAGACTTCAACATGACAGCCAGGGCAAGATATGGTCAGTGACCTTTCAGCTTCATTAAACCTGACATGCTAATATCTCAAGTACAAAGCCCATCTAATAGAGTAGTGTTCCCTACAGGATGGTGGTGACATTGGTGCCATAATGACTTGGATCATCACCAAAAGATGTTGCACAATAGCCATCTGAATTGATAAGAAGACAAAATAACTTGATGTAGGGCATAGTTCAATGACTTTTCTCACCTTTTACTTTGATCAACTACAGTCTTAAGTCTGACCTTTGTGAGCCAAAGGAAGTGATAGTCAGCAACACTGGCAAACACCCAGAACATATTTTCCATCTTTTTATGTCATTTCAATTTCTCTCCCTCTTTCCACATAGATTTATTTCCAGTCTCAAATACTTCTTATGATGACTGCTGAATAAACATCCTTGACATACTGTCGGAAAAATACTGTCAGTATGTCTGCCGCTCCTACCCCTCCTAACCCTTAATCCTCCCCACCTTTCTTCCTCCAACTTTTCATGCCAAACACAGTTTAGCACCCTCCAGCTGGCAGCCTGTCACTCAGCTGACAGGTGGGTGGCAGTGCTGGAGGTGGGGTGGAGCCACCAGAGCTACCCATGACAGGTAAATTAATGTTATTGGTTCATACAAAAGTGACATGTACCTAATTAGGTAATTTTTCCGCTAACAATGTGTTTTCTGTGATAATGCAACTTTCGGAAAAATTCAGCATCATCAGCACTTCATCAAACTTCAGATGCAGTGCATGCAATGCTAATGAGCAGTGAAACAAACAACGCAAAACAGATTTAGCACAACACTTCAAAATAATGTGCTTACATATTCCTGATGAACGGGCAGAGCCACATAAGGAGAGAATAATTGATTTTAGAAATATATTTGTTACATAATACTGCATTTAAGCCTAGATGACTGACAAAAAATATAGTCTATGTGAGAATTGAAGCTGGTATGCGACAAAGTAATTAGATCTATACTGATTATCAGTTCCATAAAATTGGGATAATTATGTTTAGAATACACTGGGACTAAAAGAAAAAAATGTCACAAAAGACAACACTTTTCATCATTTGCTTAATCTGAAATGCTAAATTAGCATCTATAGCAGCAAACCCACCAAGTTCAAACCCATGTAGCTGCTCAACTGCAGAGGCAACACCCCCCACCCCTCGCTCCGACCAGTGGGCCTGTCTACAGGCGTGGAGCCTAGCTTCTCAGCCTCCCCTCTTAAATTTAGACATGTGAGAGTAAAGGTTGACTGCCTCCATGCTTTTCTGCAAGCTGGGGAGGGCTCCCTAAAATTAACACTAGTGGAGTACTCCACTCCCAGCCACATAACTTTCATCTCTGGCCAGTGACAACTGCCCACTGTGGGCTGCTCCTCTCAGCTGTTGACAATGTGGTGTCAGTTAGCTCACAACAACATTTCCCTGATCTTTCACTTTGCTTCAGACTGTTTCTTCTTGACACTTTCTTATTAATTTCTTTCTGTTTATCATTTTATTTTTTCTACTTCTTTGACCCCTTTTGAACCATTTCGGCTATGGCTTGCTCTTTGTGCCTTTGTCTTCCTGTCCCTCTGTTATACTCCTCTTCCTCCCTATCTCCTTTGCTGTTATTGAACAACCGTCATCACAACAATGTCACGCCAGCAGGGTGCTAACTATGATTTTGTTTTGTTAATAACACGCTGTCTGATTTTCAAAGCATCCATTTCCACTGAGATGGACATTACATTTATGTCATTAAGCACTGGCTTTGTTGGTGGTGGTGATGACAACAGTGGCGGAACAGAAATTAACATGTCACCAACAGTTATAATGGCGAGCCATCTTTACAACAGGACAATGGTGCAAGGCGTAGCTATGCATAAAATCAGCCCTATAGATCAGCCAGCGGTCAAGTGACAACCTGTCAATAGAGGCAGTCAGGAGGTGATTTTACTCACATGCAATTAAGTTCAAACACACTGCTCACACACATAGATAATCAGAATCCAGGTCCATTATGTTTGCCGTGATTTACATCAATCGCAACCAATGTGAACCAAAGAAAGATTAGTATGAAATTATGAAGTGACATAAAGATGCACAAGGCATCATCAAGCACCAAGCATTATAAAACTGATGTTTGAATCTATCTTTGGCTTCAATATTTTACTTAAAAATAACTTTAACCACCGTTAGTCACCTCCAGGACATAAAATCAAAACATTATCCTGCACTACTCATTTCATGTTTTGTATTTACATAGTTTCCAAATGCTCAACCCGCACAGTCTACATCACTTTGAGATCGCCACAGAGATAGTATCTTGTTGCCGCAAGTCGAGGAAACAGGACAAGGAAAAGGTTATCAGTACACAGTTCAGGTATGTAGACCTGTCTGGGTAGATAAAGAGAGGCCACAGCCTTTTTTCCCATTGAAAAGTTACAGGAGTAACACCGGTGTTACCTTGATGTGCAGCAGCAGCAGGATCTGTTTACATCTGAGCCATTTGTTCCTTTAATGACAGAGTTAAAGGCTCTAATAGTTATTGATTTTCTCCTGTTCCTCTTCTTTCACCTGTATAGTACTTTATTAGACCACACAGGCCACCTTCTGTTTCTAAAAAAATAATAATAATAACAATAACACAAAACAACTGCAAAGTTGATAATACTTTATATGTTTGCTGTGTTGGTTTATGAAATATTAGAACCTTGTCCGAAGTAGGTTTACTCACTTTGACAAGTTTCTCTGACTTTAGTGTGAAAACACATCATACAAAAACCCCACCTTGTTGTGAAGAAAAACATTTTGGAAACATATTCAGGAAACGTTTTTTTTCTTTTTAACTCAAAATGACTATAACAAAATAACACACGACAGTAAGCTCCTTTTCTGTGAACACAGTGTCACGTTGTTACACGGTGTTTGAACTGATGTCCATCTTTGGTGACCGAGGGGCAGTGAAATGGTTCCCGTCGAGCGGAGGCGAAGCTGGGACAGAATCACAGCTGTCACTTTTTTTTTTTTTTCCCTGTGCTAACAACAGCCTTACATGTGTTAACTGTGAATTAAAATGCGAATAAAGAATGTGTCTGGACAACACGCAGTGGGAAAAGTGAATTTCATCGCACGTCAGAGGGATTTTATGGTTCAGTTTGA
Source organism: Ctenopoma kingsleyae (assembly GCA_032353495.1). Classification (NCBI taxonomy): domain Eukaryota; kingdom Metazoa; phylum Chordata; class Actinopteri; order Anabantiformes; family Anabantidae; genus Ctenopoma; species Ctenopoma kingsleyae. Next base: position 18,336,729 of record JAUBNQ010000023.1, read on the forward strand.
AGTTCGCCAAGTTAAGTGACAAGTCGACGGTTGTTTTTCTCGGCGTCGTTGACAGCTGCTGCTCACTAACTTACTGAAAACTTGTCTTTACTGAGTCGCCGTTTATGAAGTTGCCTGTCTTTTTTTTACTTTAAAACATCTTACCTTTGATACTGATTCCGAGTCCTCCAACATCTTGCTTGGTAACTCGCACGGTGCGCTTCACGTTGGTGATGGTTTCCGGGACCGTGGACGAGCTGAGGTTCGGGGGGTCTCCGTTGATGGCACCAGCGGGAGCGGGGTTGGGCTTTGCGGGCTCTTCAGCACTCTCCCCGGGATTTACAGTGAGCGTGTCCTCGGTAAGCGTGGCCAACACCCGGATCCAACGGTCCACGGTCAGTCGAAGTTCTAGCAGTCCCGTTTTCTGCGCCTTCATCGCGGCAGCCATGTTCAACGCATTCCTGGAATAACTCTAGACGGGCTGGTAGTCCTGTAAAGAGATAGGGGGTGGAGGGCTGGAGTAGGGGGCACACACGCACACGCACACGCACACACACACTGTTCTCTCTCTCTCTCCCTTGACTTTGTCCTTTCTCAAAGAGGTTTATCCAGTAGTATGAAGCGTAGTTAATTGAGGCTGGTGTGATGCCAGTGGCGTTGACACACATACTGAAAGTTCAAAGAGCTTCATGTGGAGTCCCTCCATTAATGAACTACGTTCGGTTGAGTCACACATAATTTTGATTCATTTATATATTTATTTCTAGTGCATTGAACCCCTCCGGCTTAAAGCACAGATCTAATTTGCAAAGTCCCCGAGAGACACAGAAATCACTGCAAATATACACACGTTCTGTCATGAAGGAAATTCATCAATAGAGCCCCCACCAACTTCTGAAATACTACTCATATCAAGCATGAAATCCATAAACTGCCTTCAGCTTTAACTCTGACAGAAAATATACTTACACTGGATGTGATATTAATGGTTAAGAAGTCTATTTATGTTGTTCTGAAACCTGTCATCTTAAAAAGCCATAATCTAGATTTAGTTTTCCAAAGTAAGAAGAAGGAAAAAAAAGAAACATCCAGGCTAATTTTATCTTTGAGGACAATTTTGGGTAGTAGCAACAACTTAAACAGCTTGTGGGTGATAAATCCTCTGATCAATAAGCAGCAAGATATTTTAATAAAAATAAAAAAGGGGTTTAGCCAGAGACTCCCTCCAGCAGGCATTAAATGACTTAGCACAACATAAGCTATTGATAAAGCTGAATAAGTAAGCACCCATCAAACCACCTGTCGATTTAATGCACTGGACTGGAAATTCCAAAGAGAAAGACTTAAAGAGAAAACACATGTAATTATTGCTAAGACGTTTAATGTTTCAGATCTTGAGTATTCCAGAAATACATTAACTCAGAATATGTTGCTCTGGAAAGTTCTTCAAATGGCATGTACCCTGTAGTAAAGACGGTAACATTTTTTTCCCATTATTTCAATAACTTCCTTTCTGAGCCAACTGTATTTTAGAACAGATTACCTCATAATCTACAGTATCAAGCAACTTAATTACTATACATTGTCTTTATTTGTTATAGTAATATGGAAACCACTGAAATGTTCTCCGGTACTTGTTCAGAACTGATCTGTAATGTGATTGACTCAGCAGTAATGAGCAATGACCAAGCCATTTGGTCTTGACTCCAACTCAACATGGATAAATACAGCATTGACTTGATGGCTCAGCAGAGGTGCACTTAATTGTGCAGAGTGGGCATCAAGAACATGCATGAGTCACTGAAACAAGCTGATGAAGCAGTCCACATTTCTATTGCATCTGCAAGTAACCTGCCAGCCCTTCAGCTGTGTGTGGCAGCTTGTGTTGCATCTGCTTCGCAGCAGGTGAAATAGCAAAGAAGCACCCAATTTTAGAAAGCACGTCTCTGGGTGGGCCCATGAGGGACAGTTGCTCCCTTAATGAAAACAAGTTTGAAACATTCACTTAAAATTGCTCTCAACCCAAACTTTTAGTTCAAAGAAGTTCATCTGTTAATAAAACATAAACATAAACATAGCTACGTATAGATTACCTGTACTTAAACGTGCTACATTAATTTATGATTAGTGCTGCAATTCATGTTTTACTTTGGTATGTTCTGATCATTACATAACTGAATTTCATGAATTCACTGAATAATGTACAAACAAAAACTGATTATTCTGCTCAGAACCAACTTCTTTGGTTCTCAATCATCTGTCTCCCTCTAGTGATTTAATGGCTTCATTACAACACAGCCAGAAGTTTAACTAGGTAAGTGTAGAGGCAAGGTCATGAATATAGTGTTGACACTAGGCCAAGCAACATAATATTCTCATCCTTCATTCGAAACACATTTAGGAACATTATTGGACTATTGTGTTATACCAGAAAGACCAGCAGACTAACTAAATAAATAAAATCAAGTCGAGGCTGACTGAATTTAATCTTTTTGCCCTTGTTACAACTTTGTATATACATTAAAAATAATATACAATTGTGCTTGAACGTTTGTGAACTCCGTATCTGCTTTTGCTCAGCATAAATATGAATAAAATGTGTTCCAATTTCCATGCCTAAAATTGCCAAGTCCTAAAACTATAGGAAACCCAGGTACACAGATGAATTATTTAATTAGTTATTGTGAAAATCATCCAGTTTAAAATAGTTGATGCAAAACTATGTGAGCCTCTAGGATTATCAATTCGTTTAAAGGGGAAATTAGAGCCTGGTGTTTGTGTCAATGGGATGACAATGAGATGTGAGTCTGAGAGGCTTTGCTTTATTTCAAGAGCAGACATTTTTTTACTATCAAAATTTGATCATGCCAGCACTGGTTTGTAAAAGTGTGTCTTTGTTCAAACAAAGGACATTACCAAAGACCTTTGAGGAAGAGTTGTTTATGCTCACCAGCCTAGGAAGGGTTACAAAAATATTTCTTTAGACTCAACCAGGCAACAGGCAAATGGAGAATATTCAACACCTGTAGTGATCGACTGACAAATATCACACCAAGAACAAGGCATGTAATAAAAGAGGTCAGAAGGTCCCAAGAAGGTCCACAGTCACATCTAGGAAACCAAAAGTCTCTCTTGTGTTCTACAATATCAAAGGAGTCTACCATCAGGAAAACACTGAACATCAATGGTGTGCATGGCAGAGCTTCAAAAACAAAGCCAATACTCAAAAATACAAATACAAAACACTGCTACCCTAAGTCAGAGGGTTATTGGAAGAATATTCTATGGATGAATAAAAAAAATTGATAACATTTTGGCTTGAAAGAGAAGAATTACATCTGGCACTCAGCAAACCTTATCCAGTCTGGAAAACATGGTGGTGGCAGTATCATGACTTGGATCTGTCTTGAGTGAAAAGCAGAGCTGATCTGATTGAGCTCATATCCAGTAGAAATACAGAAAATGGTTCACAAACGTTCAAGCACAATTGTATATAAATTAATCTGTTGAGCATAAGATTAATGTCTGTGTCATCAACAAATATAACACCACAATCTGTAATGTTAGTTGATGCCAAAGGATTAAATGCACCACAGTTATTAAGTTCATATCCAACCATATGTCCATGCATTAAATATTAAGTAAGAACAGCTCTGCATTGTATAGATTGGGAATATAATTCCAGTCCATGTCTGTCTGTTGTGGAGTTTTAAACTGAATATTTAAAACATGCAAGATTGTGTGCAATTGAGATGAACACTTGATACATTTATTTGTTTTAACAAACAATTTATATGAATGTCTCCCTATTTCACCTGCTCATACTGTTGTACAGCTTTTTGTCCAGACTTAACACTTAACGCATGTATGCATTGAATAACACATAAATAAATAGCTCAGTAACAATGAACTGGGGCTTCACCAACAGTACTGGACTTAAGCAGTGCATCTACCTAATGATGTTTAGCATTATAACAGTGTTGGACCATCTGACCTCCCGTCTATACATCTGTCAGTCTTTTCCTTTGTGATGTGAGTGGCAGGTGGACAGCAAATCTTTCACAGTACCAGGCCTTCATATAATGTCAGAGCTTCATTGAGTGGAACAATGGGATTTGGAAGGATCACTCACACAAAGAATAGATGTCCTCTCATAAATAAAAAAAGAAAAACAGATTACGAGTTGATGTAGTCAAGTATAGGCGTATGGATGCAAATGTACAGTGATAAGTATTGAAACAGTGAATTTTTTTTCTTTTCTATCCTTCTTTTTTCTCAATGTCTCTTATGTCCTACTAATCTAATGCGGGAAGGGATAACCTTGGCTGCAGTGAAGCACACATCAGGATGTTCCTGTTCCTTCCTCATAGTCTTTGTTTTATGCCAGATCCAACTGTGCTGTGTGGTACAGAGCCAAAAGACTGTTCACTGTTCAGATGTTTCTCTGATGTTTAGCATTTTCAGTATGATAAATAAAGGCGTTACACACTGCAAGATTATACTAAATGAAAAAGCGGCATGCAGTTATGTTGTGCTTTGTATGCAATAATTAATAATTGCAAAAATACTTGTAAATACAGAATTCAGGATGTATGGGACATACATGACCAATTCCCACTATCCCCACAGCCCTTGTTCATTCAGCTACATGAATGCATGTCTCAACTCCCCAAAGACAGTGGACAGTTGGGGTGGCCTGCTGATTAATTTCAACCTTCCCCCACTTCCCTCTGCTTCCTCCCACTTCTGCCATCCTCCAGTCATCCCTGCATCCTCCATCTATCCCTCCCCTACTCTGCTAAGGGCAACAGCTCCAGAGGTCTACCATATGGGCCAGTGTCTGAGTGGCTGACTGCCTGCCTCCCTGCAGCTTGCGTGTGTGTGTGTGCGTCAAGCCTATGCTGACTGTTACCCTGCTCCACCTGTTCCTCTGTAACAACAGACCAGACCTCTCACAGTCCAGAGTGGGCTGGTGGATAGATAGATGAACTGATCCTAGACAAAAAGACAAACAGATTGAGAGGAAGATGAAGATACATGTGCAGATGTGACTGTGGGGTTTTGAAAAGATTTCAATCAAAACTGCCAATCAGATGGGCAATTGTAAATCATGTTATTCATAAACGCCTGCTAAGTCATTGTCAAAATGTTAGAAACTGTGCAGAAAGGAGAAAATGATGTTGTAAAAGGGAAAAAAGACAGAACACAAATAGATAAAGCACAAAAGAGGTAAACAGATGAGCAGACAATAATAGATAAAAAAAATATGGAATAATTTATGTTGGAAATATTAATCACAGACTACGCAACAAACAGACTGAGGTAGACAGGCACGCCACATTGCTCCCTAAACGCCTGAGGACAGAATAATAATAAATTAGAACTTGGGGGTGATAATGAGAGGTCAAACAGAAGAATAAGTCTCAGGCTTGTACACCTGTGGCCCACCTTCTGCTGTCTATACCGCCCAGCAACCACTTTTTTTAAACCCCCACATCATCAGTTGCTCTCATTATAACCTACTGAATAATGTAAAGGTATATATGCATGGGGGATACAAGGAGGGATACACAGGAGAGGAGACAGGGATGAGGGATAGAAGGATCTAAATAATAGGGCATCTCTCTCTCCATCTGGTCATATGTTCATAATCTTTCCCTCCTCCTTCTTAATGCTGATCTATCTGTTTGTCTGGGAGACCCTCCCTCATCAACCCCCCCCCCAACAATTTAGCTCTGTTTGATAACATCATGCTCTATAGCCTGCACTGTCTTCTACTGTGCATGCGTATCTGTGTGAAAGCAACTGTATTTGTCTCTGTCTGTGCATTTCAGAGTCCGTTTGTATGAGCTGATGCGAGCACTTTGCAGCCTCAGGAGAATTAACCAGGCGTCTGCCACCTGACCCTGTTGACTCTGACCATCCTGGGATCAGCTGATACGCGTGCCGTGTGGCCATGACATGAGGAGGACAAAAAAGCAGGAGGAGTGAAAGGAGGCTATGGACAGAAGGACCAGCAGGCAATGAATGATTATGGTGACTAGGGCCATCTTGCTGGCCTAAACCACCCACCCCCAACCCACCCCAACCAAAACCCTGGCCTTGGCCCTGGCTCCCACATGGATGACTGAACTGGCTCAGGTCGGCGTGGGTGAAGTGTCACCACCAGGCACGGTCTGGCTTGTCAGCTGTTGGGGATGACAGGAGGAGACGAGAGGTGTACATAACAAGAGAGATGTACTGGAGGTGAAGAGAAAGAAATCATGAAAAGATAATTGGTGAAGAAAGTGGAATTATGAAAAGAAAGCAGAGGGAATAAGAAGGTATGCACACGGGACTGAAAGACAGTCTTGGAAGGAGCAGACTGAAACAAAGGATAAAAGCGAACAGGTTTTGTGGAGGTGTCATATCTGCCAGGCCTTATGCAACCTGCAGCGCTCATGCAGATGGCACGACTGCGGAGAAAGCAGGGTAAACAGTCCCAGCTAAGGACGTGCCTCCCTCTTAACTCAGTACAGAGGAGTGAAAGAGCAAATGACTGGGGTACACATTCCCTCTTGGGGATTCAAAATTTGTCAAGTCAACCACTGTACAGTGGGGTGGGTAGGTCAGCAGGGTTGCAGAGGGTAAATGTGTGGGCTCATGTATTCATGGCATCTTTTCAATGTGCTGTTGGCACTGTCAGATCACTCCAAGGCACTGATTACTTAACTACTTAATTGATCAGACTGAGCAGAAAGAAGGGGCGGCCAGGTCCTCTTAAGACTGTAAAGTCCTCATGTAGTGTCAGGATGGAAAGATGTATAGATTCTATATGAATTAAGAAAAACCACAAAAGAGAAAAGAAACACAAGGAAGGTTTTATATTGATTATCTTTCTCAGTGTGAGAAGTTCAGTTTTTTTCCTATATAACATGTTGCCCTGTCAAATGTTACAGGAAACACTATCAAGCCAGTAAGACCTTTCATATATTAATTAGAATTGTCAAAATGTCCATACATTAATTTGCACAGTGAGGATCCTTCCTGAGTTAACGTTAATGGATTAATGGGAGAGAGTTACATACACAGGTTATACATTCAGACAGTCATTCAGTCAGCCAGTAGGTCAGGTCAGCTGATTTGCTGTGTAACAGTCCTGCTGGTGTGATTAAAGGCGCTCTGACAAAGACGCTGAAAGGCGATAAAGGGGGGCAATGGCCAGCTGTCACACTGAGCAACCATAATGACCACGGCAAATCCCACCCAGTCTGAGCCTGTTTCTTCTTTGACTTCAGCCTCCTGCTAACTGACAAGGCAACTCTTTGTTAACCTGTCACAGAGCTGGTTGACAAGACGCGTTAGACAGGACATTGTTGTCACAATCAAAGGTTGGGTCTGGATTGATTCATTAAATGGGCAAGTCACTTTCTACTTGTACATACATACTACAGTAGATTTAGATTACACTGGATGATGGATTAAATGTTGAAATAATAAAAGGTCATGCTGTGATAAAAAAAAAAGGAAAGCAGTAGTTATTTCAAATAAGAAACATATCTGTCTTTAGTAGTTCATGCACCCACCAAACTTAAAGCAAACATTTTTAACACCAATAAGACAAAAAAAAACAAACAAAACAGTATAGATTACATACTTCATAGGATGGACTTTGAGGATGTGGATTTTTTTTTAAATTTTTTTTTTACAATTGCTCAGTAATAGATTATGTTATAAAGAACTTTTAGGCATGGATCTGTAAATGTGTTGGTCTAACTCACTGTGAAAACAGCACAGTCAGCAGCACGTGACTCGCTCCTGACACTGACACAGCAAGTGGTGCCTCTTGGCTTCTGTGTCCCTAAACTGTAGCAACCCCTGATCCTCTGCTCCACAACAGAATAATTAGTGGCCCTTGGCCCCCCACTTTTCACACAAAGGGGGAAACCTGTGTTCCCCACACACACGCTCGGCTCTTCCATAGCAGGAGCAGTAGGTAATGACTCCTGCCTGCCACGGTGGACCTTAATTTGTTATTGTAGCAGAGCAGCTGTGCAGCATGCTGCAGAGAGCAGGTGGCAGCCTGGCAGGAGTGGAAGATGGGGGAGCTGGTGGGGAGGGGGAGGAGAGGAGCGTGTGGCATATGTGGGTGGTGTGTGTGTGTGTGTGTGTGCGCGCGCGTGTGTTGGGGGTGGTATAACTCATAGCCTTCTCAACCAGCATTCAAATATTGTGCTTGTAAAGAAGAATAAAATGTGAGACCCTGGAGGAAGTCCAGATCCAGTCCGACTGTGTAGGTGTTTGTTCTCTGTTTTAGTGTCATGATGCTCAACAGATGAAGCATCTAAACTGCTTTTGCTTTTTAACTTCATGTACCGATATATTGTTCAACATTTTAAACTACAACACTAAATCACCCCTCATAGGACCGGGTATTATTAAATATAATGCATCATTTTTGTTTCGTCATATCTATCCTTTCTCGTTTCAATGACAGTTTGTGGAGGCATCCCTGGCTGTTCGATGTAGGCAATGAAAAACTAAATCAATACACCAACAAGCCGAGGACATAAACGACTTTGCTCAAGGCAATGGACGTATGTCTGCTGTGAGGATTATGTGAGCTGATCTCTGGTGTCCTATTGTTGCGGCTTGCGGAGTTAATCATTAGTGAGACAACGTTTCCCCACTGTAACAGAGCGCTGTTGGCTTTCTGGCTCAGTGCTTCCAAACAGCACCACCCACTCCAACACTGTGCGTCGCGCGACAGGATAGATAACCCACCTGATACCTGCCGGATCGCTACCCTCTGCTGCAGACTGTGTTCCGCTTCATGTCTGCTGAGTGTTGTGAATGTGTTTTTAGCCAAGTTCAGACTCTGTCAGAGAGAAACTAAAGGAGCGCCAGCGCCGGCCATCACCCTGTCAAGAGGGAGACAATTCAAAAAATAAAAGGAGCATGGTCGGAATACCGAGTGTTTTAAACAGTAAGTAGATTTTTAAGTGTGTCTTGTATGCTGAGTAAAATGAGTTGGTTCCTCCAATAGACAGCCTATTTATGCCTAGTTGCATCTGCATACTAAGATGCACTATACAGAGCTATAAGTTACTCACATCTCTTTAGGATCAGTATCTCAGCTAAAATGATTTCTTTACTTCTTAAAAAAATAATGCAGAATCTCCATAATATGTAAGCAAAAAAAACAACCTTCTCCACTCGATTATTTTCAGATTCTTCTCCCACAGAGAGAGCTAAACCCTCATAAAAGTCCTGAATGCATTGCTTCAGATCATATCAAATCATGATAATGACCAAACAAAAACTCAGCAATCTCTTTGTCTGCTGAGATCTTACGCTCATTAGGATCAATTAAAGAGTGAGAATAAACTATGCATAACACATAGTCTATTTGATGTATTATGCCTTATATAGCCCCCCACAAGACAGCTATTATGCTCCTATTTGATTGAATAGCAGCCTTCAGTCTAAGTGTCTTTTCAGTGGAGGATTTGGAGCCCTTAATCCACCAGGCAAAGTTTTTTTCTCTCTCTTTCCACCATCTGGAGTTTACAGCTTTTCAAGACAAAACACCAGGCGGTGTGAAAGCAAGCTGGAGCTGCTGCTTGATGCCAGGAGGTTTTTCCTTCTTTGCCTGTGGTTTCTTCCTAATTTACGTCAGAGGTCAATAGTACAGTCCTGCAATGAAAGTGGGGTCAGCCGTGCCTGAGGGCTTGACTGTAGGTCCAATGTGTCGCTTTGACGTCCCTGAGTACTCCAGTCGGTTGCTTTTCAGTCACAGAGCAACAAGACAAATCGCATGACAAAGACATTAGTGTAATGCTGATGATAATGATGAGGACAGAACTACAGTGACCACCAGGGAGCAGCAGAGTGTGTACTGTAACGTGAAGCTATAAACATGATGGATGAAGGATTTGAAAACAATTCTTGTTCTGGAAAATTTGGTTCCAACTATAACCCAAAAAAGAAAAAAAAGGAAAACGTGTATTCTTCTGTTTTACCGTAATTGTTGTTTAGTTTGAGTAATTTGATGTTATACAGAAAGCTAAATGGCCCTCTGGGAAGCTGTGATGCTGTGCGTACACATGGGAGAAAATGTGTTTAAGATGATGTAGATTCGACTTTGCTCACACTAGTCAATCATTTCCATTCTCCCTTGATTCAATTAGCTCTACTTGAAAACATGTGGATAATTTGGAAGCCCCGATAATTTTCCCTTTTGCCTTTCCCCTTCTTTTCTTTGGGGTGGGTTACAGAGTCAGATTCCAATCCTCTGACATTAAAAGGGGAAATAAACGACAAAGGGGCCCTGCAGGTTTGCATTAGAGACCTAATTGGTTTTGGCTTGAGTTGGCTGCTAGCATTGCCAGACGTGGGCCCTTTGTGTTTTGCCATGTGGGAGAATTTGCCTGTGCTGGAGGTAGAATGAGATGCTTGCAGCTCTTTTCTAAGTCACCCCTGTGCTGTTTGTATGTATGTGTGTCTGTGTTGATAATGTTTTTATACAAGGGAGATGTGTCTTTGTACGTATGTACAATATGTGCATTGAAAATGTTGTCCTTATTGTAAATTCATGTGCTTATGTGTGTGTCAGGCTGTTAGCCCAGTATCCTTCTCATTCCCTCTGGTCTCTGCGTGGGTCTTTTCCACCAGTATTACCACCTGTTAGTGTTTTACTCAGGCCCCAGGGCTACAATAACTGCAGAACCTTCCAGATTTGCTCATCAGGCTGATTGGATCAGTTCACTTACCTCAAATCTGGCTCCCATTTCCTATCGCAGAATCAATGTGAGCTGGATTCCCCGGCACAGTTTAGCTGAGTCAAGATGGTGTGCAGTGGAACTGGTTTGATTTGAGCTGAATTTGATTAATAACTCATGCGCAATAACATTATATTCCATGTGCTTCACTGCTGGATCACACTTAAGTTTTCTAAGTGTGGTTTTAGTGGGAAACGCAATATTTAGAGACGGGATTTATTGGGTCACTTTGTTGCCCAAAGCTCCACAAGTGAGAACCACAACAAAGAATCTGACTTCTTCTGTTTGAGTGACAAAATGACAATTTAAACAGAATTTAATTACAGCTGTCACATATCTAATGTTACCGATCTCATGCTGTGAAAATTGGAGCCTGAGATTTAAATGAACTCTAATTGTAATGAAGCATTTACTGCCCAGTGACAGGAAATGTAAATATATCATCTCTGCAGCCGATTATCAAGTTCCCTTGTGTTGAATACCAAACCACTGCAAACAGCACCATCAGTCTTTCAGACAGATAGGATTTGTCATGTATTGTGTTTCATGAGATATCTGAGCTTTCTGTGCTGTTGTCTGTTTCCAATTCAGCACACTGTGTTCCCCTGTCTATTACTTCAGACAGTGTGGCAACCTGAAGCAAAACTTAAAAAAAAAAGAGAGAGAGAAAGAGAGGAGTGACTAAACAGTTAAAGGAAGGAAAAACAGTAAGAGAATGAGAGTAGAAAGGGATTAACTGTCAGGGAGAATGTGAGGCTAATTGAATCCAGTTTAACACAGCTGTTTCTTGTTGCTGTGCGGCACTACACGGAGCGGCTGGGACGATAGGATCCAGATGTGATCTTGCGCCGAGGATCACCCGCCAATAACAAATCTCAGAAATACCAGCCGTACAGGAGACGAGGGCGGTTGGAGTTGTCTGTGCTCACCTTCCACCTGACAAATTATCACTTCTCTGCCTCTGAAAGATAATCTAGCTCCGTGCTTTGCTCTCTTGATTGCGGGTCTCAGTCCGGCTCCTGAGCATGGTTAACACTGTCATTTTGTTATACTGCCAGTCACCACAAAGACCTCTGCATTCAGGTGTCAGCAGGTAGCGTAAACATTGCTCTGACACATTTGACTATTCCAAAAAGGCTGCTCGCAGGGTTTGAGAGTGGTTTTGCATATTTGTCATATGGCTTTTGAAACATTCAGCCCAAAAGGGATTAAGGCCTCTTTTGTGTGTGCTCCTGTTAAAAGTGCTTTATTCAAGTCATCATGGAAAAAAACATGTATCCTTAATCGGGATCGTGGGATTCAGGTCCCATGATTTTGTGCAGGCATTTATTCGCTCTTCTACTTAAAGTAGAGGAACATTGGATGGGAACAAAAGGGTGTGATCACTTAGGATAACTTAAGTTAAGAAAAAAAAGGCAAGTGAAAAGAACTTATCACTACATTATGCTCTTTTAATGCCCTTGTCTCTCTATTCCCACTCATGCCTTTCACCCCCCTTCCATCATCTTCCACTTGGTTCAGACAAAGAGGAGTTAGCATTGGTTCCACCTTTTCTCCACGCTTTCCAGGGTTACTCCATCGCTTCTTCTCACCTCCTGTTTCTGTCTCACATTGGACCTCCCTCCAGCCACCCCTCTTTGTTTCCTCTTTTTCCTTCCCTCTATTTCACACTGTCCCCATTTCTTTTTCATCTCCATTTAACTGACCTCATCCTTTGCCTCATCGCCACTCATCTGCCTCAGTCACCACGCAGAGTCCAACTGCAGCTGGCCTGTCGTCACACAGGGGAAAGCTGACATCCAGCTGTTTATTAGTTTTTATCGAAGACTCCCAGTTTGTGGTTTGACAAGATGTAAGCAATATTACACCATTTTTAAACTATCCTTTTTTAACCTCTTTCCACATAGTTAGTAATATGTGTGTATATTTAACAAGCCAAAATAATAATTATCAGCTGACACACATGTAATGTGTAAAGCATATGCAACAAATATATTCAACAAGGTCTCTGACCCAGATCATCACTGTTTCATGTTCTGATAAACAATGCAGAGGATGTCTGAAAGTTGAGTCATGGCAAGTGGACTTCTTTCTTTAAGGTAGATACGTTTCATTCTGCATCCACAGAACTTTGTCAGTCTGACAACACTGACAACATTGCATTCTGTGGATGCAGAATGACACGAATCTAAAGAAAGAAGAGTTGTCGTGACTCAACTTTCAGACATCTTCACCTGGATGACTGAGAATCTTAACAGAAATACAGAGGATGATGTGTGGCCTTGGCCTAGTCTCACTTTATCAGACAGACAAACACAGACTCATGCAGTGAGTTTGACGCAGGATCTCAGCCTAAGACAATATCACACCCTAGCTTCTCCCCGCATGTCAATTGTGAGTTTTATGACTTTTGTCAAGTTCGACTCATGTGTCCGGTCTCTGATTTCACTCCTGCTGGGCATTGTGCTGTCACAGAACAGGACCTGCTCTTCTGCTACACACACATAAACTTGCAATGCACTCTGTCTGCTCTTGCTCCCAGGATGGAATGTGTTCTGAGCGCCGTTGTTTATGTGTCTTGTCCTCAGCTGGTGTCTCTGCTTGTTGTCTTTACTTGTTTGTCCTAGCAGAGTGGTGTAGCGAGATGTCATGCCCATGTTGTATCTGCAAAGCAACAACAAAGCAAAGCAAGTGCTGCCACAGCTCTCTGTTGTTGTGTTAGGGTAATATTTGAATGATCTGATCTGCAAATCTAAGCAGGAACAGTAAGGTTTGGTTTAGTTTGTTATGTCTTGAAATGAAAAAGAATCAGAACAAATAAAACTGTAAATACACCCCCTCTCTATTACACATACAAATTTAGGATTGCACTTTAACATTGACAAGTCCAAACATCCCTGAGGCTTAACCTTGGGAAATGCCAACACATGCCTTTGAATGTGTGTTTGTGTGGGTGTCTGTGAGCAAAGCCAGCCGTTATCTTCCCCCAGCTTTAATTGAGCCCTTCAGAAATCCCAGAAACTACTACTACTACACTCTCTCACACACACACACACACACACACACACACACACACACACAGAGTAAAGCCTGGAGGCTGTATCTCTGCCTGGCCAGGTGTTCCTGGCTTCTCTGCCAGATGAACCACCTGCAGATCACAGGTGTCGACATCGCCAGGGAAGAGAACAACACAGCTGCTCCAGCAGCCTCTGGGAGAGAAAAAAGAGGTGGAAGGTTTATATAGAACCAACTGCCTGTAGGAAGCTTCGCACACATCAGGCAAAAATACAGACTATAATGTTTTTCAGCAGCATATTGTGAAGTGAACAATATATTTTATTTTTTTCTAAAATATAACGTGTTGCATTGAGAGATATTTCTAGTGCGTAGTTACTCACTCTCTGTGTGTGGGCTTGTCCACATCTTAGCAAGCACACCGTCTTTTAACATATGACTTATCCCAAACATGGAGTTGTTTATGGGAACTATTCATGTTTATGTGCAGACAACTGGGTGAGACTGGCAGCAAGGAGCAAGTTCTGATTTGTGGTATCATTTCCAATTTTCCAATTAGCAAAAGTGCTGCATTTAAAGATTTAACAGGGAGTGCCATAGATGAATATCCCTGACAGCAAATCTGGTATATAAGTTAAACAAGAGAGTGTCTGGAGAAATGTTGAATAGTGAGTGGTTGTTGAATATCATTTAAGGGGAGTTATTGGTGAGAAGGGTTTGGCGTCTGGCTACACACTTGGCTTCTCTGTGTGGAAACTTTAGGAAGATGCAGCCAAGTGAGCGTGTGACCCACCGCTCATAAATTTAAAGCACACATGCAGCCACTCTCTCAAACTGCCTCTCTCATACCAGCAGTCAAACACTTTCCCAACCACTTTCCCTCTCACTCACACACACGCTTTTACATGTATTTCTCTCTCTCCCCATAACAGCACGTGTTATATTTACCCATGTCTTTTTGTCTGTCTTGTATTTACACACATAATTTTGCACCCGAAAAGCAGCCGTGTGTCTCCCCTCTGTGTGCCGAGTGTAACAGGAGATCTGAGGGTTTTCCGTGGGTGAGTAGGCGGGTCAGGCCTTACTTAAACTAATGGCTCCCAGCAGTGTTGAATAGCCAGACATACTGGAGCCGAGGGCTGAGGTTTTGGAATGCCACTGCCGGCTCAATGCCTGCTTTTCATCGGCACCGAGTGAAGGAGAGAAAGAGAGAGTAAGAGAGAGAGACAGAGAAAATAAGAGAAAGGAGGGGACGAGAAGAGAGGGGGAAAATACGGGACCCATTTGTTATGGGTGATATGAGGTTGGCTGAAAAGGGGGGTACAATGGAAGGACAGAGGGGGGCAAGGGTGGGTTGTGGACTGTGAGGAGAGAGGGGAGGGTAAAGGCATGTTTGGGCTAGTGGGATGTCAGGAGGGGGTAAAGTACCAGTCAGTGATTGTTTTGTGTCAGAGCTCCATGGGACCCCTCTGACCAGCCACTCGTTTGTATTTAATGTCTTTGGCTATATTCACATGGATGTTTCCCCACATTAAAATAAAGCAAATTACTGCTTTAATGAGGGTGTGTTTCATGTACCAGTGACACAATGAAATACTGTCTGGGAAGTCCAGTTGGAAGGACAGATTGGTATGTCAAAGTTTATTACACATCAGAACAAACAACAGTGGTTTGTAATACTCACAGACAACATACAGACAGCTATGGAAAGTTATCCCAGCAGCAATAATATTGTGTTTGCTCATGATGACCAACAGTGTTCACTGAATGTATGTGATTAACCAAACGCAGCACCGTGCTGTACAACATCACACTGACCTACAGAAAAAGAGTCAGATTCATATTTGTTTCCACTCGACTGTATCTCCTTGATGAACTGTGTGGCCAATCTCCACTGCTTAAATCCACCTGCTCATTCAGATGAATGTGAAGGGCTATATTTCTTCATGCAGATCTAAAATTAGCTTGAACACAGCCTTAAGAATGAGTATTTAACAACCCCTTTGGGACTTTATGTAGTTTTGAACTGAGGCCATCTGCAGATTAATGCAGATAATTTTTTACACGCACCTTTGATTCTATTTTTGTCCAAACTATCCATCAATCCAAACTACTGACAGCTTTCATGAGCACTCTCTATTGGTGACAGAGCTAATGTTAGTGGTACCTTGTTAAGTTTTTTGTTATTAGTCGGGCTTTAGAGAAACACTTGATGAAAAGGATTTGCTTTGACCCTGTCGTCTACAACCATGCCCATGAGGATAAGAAGGTGTAGCACTGAACTTCAAACGACAGAGAAGAAACATATGAGCACATATTACCCAAAATTTGTACATGACACAAATCATCAGCAGCACCTATTGTTTTCTAAAGCAGTTTGTTCCGTTCACATTCCAACTTCACGTTTGCCAGAACTATACTAGAAATTGAACTTACCAAAATAATTTTCAAATAAGATCTGGAAAGTGAGATGTGTACACAAAGAAGACAAATGTATTTCTATTGAATACTGTATTATCAGTAAATTTTTAAACAGTTCTCATTAATAGTGACTTGTTAAGGATCACAGCGTAGAGGCACAAGATTTGTTTGGCTATCTAATATCTGTGTTTTGTTTATGTTATCATCATTAAGCTATTAAAAAGTAAATTTTAAAAAAAAAGCTTAAGAAGTGTAATGTTGTGCAGGCATCTGAAATTAGAAACAGATATCTTGATACAACACTTGGTTGTCTTGGACCGCATACTAAGTAATAACAGAAAGAAGCACAGAATTAGAGTCTTTGCCCTGAAAATAAGCCTGTGTCATCAGGCATGTTTGTGAAATGGTTTGTCCATTCAGCCACACTACTTACCAGAACCAGTTTGGTGGTTTGCCAACTGCCATTTAACTAAAATTGGAAGCAGAATAATATATGTAACTGTTTTTTTATGTCTTTGGTGTTTAAGGAGGTTAAAGTAGAAGTAAAAATGTTTGTCAGTGCATGTGTGGATAGCATAGGTAATGTTGTGGAAATCTCATTCTTCCCCTGTAGCATCCTCCAGTGCGAAATTTCACTGTCCAGAACAAGACGTGCATCAGTTTTTTTTGCATGACATTTATTTGACCCTGTGCACAGAGAGAAAATAGCCATCAGTTTAGCCTTGATTCCTACTGCTGAGAAGCATCTTGTTCTGAGAAGATCTGTGTTTTTTCTTCTCTTCCAGACATGGACCTGGACAATGACGTGACCCTATTAGATAAATGTAGAAGATGTAATTGAAAATGTGGCCATGGGAGATCAGACAGGGAAATCTAAGGCTGCATCACATTAGGCAGCATCAGGAGTTAAGAGATTGAGGAAAATAGGGGAAGAACAGAGGGAGGGGGACCATGCCGGTAAGATGGTTAGAGACAGGGCAGGGCAGGGCAGAAATGCTGGGGTTTGGTGGGAAAAATAATAACAACACGAAGGACTAACTGTAAGAGACATTATTATCACATAGCCAGAAACAAAGAGGGAGCGATTAGAGAAGAAGATAGTAAGAGGGTCCTGACACACTAAACCAACGTTCTTTGGCCATTGTTGAATACGTGTAGCTGCTGGTAGTCAGCAGTTTTTACTCAGTGTCTGGTACTGTTGACTCTAGTCGGCTCATATTGACAGTGATTGGTTGTTTCAACTAGTAAATGATTTAACTAATTTTTTTTGGTCTTTGCTCTTTCTTGTCTTCCTCCACATGAAAATGATGATGAGCCAAAGGCAATACAAGACAGACTTTAACAGTGTCAGTAGCAATTTTTAATCATTGTGCTGTTCTCATTAACATCATAGTTTCTTTCATTTCTGTTTTGTCTTTGACTGATTTGTTTATTCCGTCATTTGCCCTGGTCTGGAGTTCCTGGTCGAGGTTTCTGGCAGCTGGGCTGTAGAATGAACTGTTCTGGCTCACATCACAGACACATCCACTACATGCACGCAAAAGCTCAAGACTGACTTAATACAGTCTGAAGTGAGAAAGCTTATGACTACATGAAACTGTGGCTGGGAAAAGAATACAAAGTGACTCCATTAGTTTTTTTTTTTACTCATGAAAATCTCTGTCATCATTTCACACTGATTTGGCATCCACTCTGCCAGTGAAATCCCATCACTCAGAGTATCCTTTCAAACTCCTTAGTGAACGCTGGGAACAAAATGCTCTCACCATGTGTGAGTTGTATTGCCTTATGAAAACAAATGTGAGTCCAGTTGTACAGTGAGTATTTGATGCAGTCTTCGTTTTTCCCAGCAGTGTTGATGAGGCCTGTTGCCCAGGGGATCTCGTTCCATCAGAGCATATCTCACATTTCCCAACTTTCCTTTTGACATTAGCTACAGTGGAAGCCTGTTGGTGAAAATATCAATCATTCACTGGGCTGGTCGTATGAAATCAGGGTGACTTATTCCTGGTCCCCTTTTCTGCATCCTGGAGTTTTCTGCAGATCTGTGGTCAACTCATAGAAGAGGATTTGTGTATTCTATTGTGGGTGTAAAGGCCCAGCTACTGTATATGTATAGTTAGCTATCAGTCCCCTTATGCAGTCAGACGCAGTCTCCCATTCTCACCACACAGACCTCTTCTGTTTGCCATTCATGTAGCCATAGGCACGCTGCATTAGCATCTATTGTGATGGTAATTAGACTTTTAGAAAGCACTGTTTTCACTAGAAACACATGTGCATCCAGTGATTCAAGAGTGTAAAGACTGTGTTAAGGTGTATGACTGGAGATTGTTGTCAGCTACAAATTTGATTTATTGGTGTGTGGAATATCATATGGCCACTGTACTTTTAACATGAAAAACAATGAGTAGTATTGAGTAATATTTAAATATGTCTTTAAGCTATATTTTACACAAATGAATGCATATTTGAATAAAGCATGGCAAACACAATGAAAGAAATTTAAAGTACATTAAATCTTTATTTTTTCTTTTCACCCTTATGTGATTTTTAATGTACAAAAACATGTTACATGTGATTTCAGTGATGCCTATCTTATTTACACAATCACCAATCCCCTAATCCCACTTCTCCTCCTCTCATTTTGCCTGTTCTTTCTCTAAAAAAAAGTTTTAAAAAAAATGTTTACTTTTTCTAAAAGAGGAAGTTTGGCGAGAGAGCGTGTGAACAGAAACAGATGCTGCATACTCTCTTGTTCTGTCATTCTCTCTCTCACTTTTTATCTCACATACTTGCACACAATGGCAAACAGCTGCATGAGGCTTGAGTAGCTGCAGTAAAAGGAAGCCATACAGTTCGTATACATACAGCATACTCACTCTTTGGTACACTGATTACTTCTGCTATAATCTCCCCTGCAATAAATAAAATTGTCTCTCCTTCAAGAGGAAATGTTGTGCAAAGCTTATACATACAGTTCATATTTGATGTTTTGACATGTTGGTTGTCAGAATTGTGCAATTTTGTTTAGTGTGCTTGGTGGTAGTGATAAATCATTGGAATATTGGAATTTCATTTTCTTTTGAGTCAAACTTGAACCCAATGTTCAAGTCATTGTGGTTTTGTCATTTAATTCTGGAATGAGTAATAAGTAAAAGTCAATTAGTGCCAGTTTTAATTAGCGATGACTTGTTACATCTTCTCAAATGTCAATCTCCTGTTTTAACAATCGGCCAGTTTGGTGTTTGGGCACAGATGTTTTGGCCAAATGTCAAATGTTTGTTGGGCATTTGGTGTAATTATTTTGGCATTATTGAGACTACACAAATTAATTATTCAAATGATTTATTGATATAAATTAAATCATAACATAGCGTAACATACTGTACATGGTTTGTTAAAATTATACAGCCTTCTATACTGAGATAACAACATGTTTAATATTGCTTTGTTGTCATCTAGCCTCTACTCTTTTATGAGAAAAAGTAAAAGAGGGAAAAAAGTTAGACCTCACCCATCTTAACAGTGGTGTAGTAAGTTAAGTGAAATCAATTTTTAGTCTGTGAGGAAAAAAAGCAGCAAACTCTAATGAGCATGCTCACTCATCTGTCACCTGCCTGTCTGTACACCTGAGTGTAAGTCTATGTTTGCTAATAGTCTTTGTCCATCAGCAGTGTCAGTTGCAACTCATATGTTCCACAGTAGCATGTGGATTGCAGTATATAGCTTCATCTTTCCACCCCCTCCCTCCCTGATTCTCACAGCCACCTGGCCTTGCCTGTGAGCCTGCTGGCTGACCAGATGCACCCTGAATAGAGCAGACCTACAAGGAGAGAGGATGGGAGAAAGAGGTTATTTTGGGTGATTACTTAGTCAAATGTATTTTATGAAAGCCCCTGGCAACACAAGAACCCGCAATAAACCTTAACTTAGATAAAAACAAAGCTTTTATTACTCATTAGTGTGAATTCACCTTTTTCCACAAGGGCATAAAAACATTAGCCATTTTCATAGGATTACATAAGTTACCCAGTGCTGTTGAGGACTATGTTTTTGTGGGCAGCACATCTCCTAATGATCTGTTTGTGTTTAGTAGACAGCATGCTTCTATACTTAAATACAAAGTCTCATACACTTATCGTCTTCTCTCAATTGTCCATTTTCTAATTAAAAACAAATTAAGTTTAATTTACCTCAGTCTTAGAATTAGCATATCACTGTCCTCTGTAGCTTCTAGAAGCAAACAGGCAGTGGGGATAATAGGTAGCAGTAAATAAAGCATGCCGACTGCCCAGTCTCAGCCAAGCTCCATTATCTTAACCTGCATTGTCTCTTTAGCACCACTTGTGCACGAGGCTGGGCATAAATCAGACAGTGATTTAAGTTTAACTCAGTGAAGATGGAGCACAGTGGATAAGAGAGTAGAAGAGAAGAGAAGAATAAGTCATTCATGTTCCTCGAGTGTCCCTCAATGGGTTGGCGGGCAATCCAGAGCTGAGGAGCTGAGGCGGTTGCATTAAGGAGCTGAGACAAAAGAGGACATCAATGAAAAAGGCTAGAAGGGGGTCAGTTAGTATAAAAACATTTTAAATGGAGATCCCCACTTCTCTTGAAGGGGCTGAGAAGAGGGAGTGGGGTTGGAAAGAACCCCCCCCCCCACACACACACACACACATAATCGACACACACTTACACACATATGCAGATGCACACACACTTTTGTCTCTCTTGGCACTGCTTCTTGTTTAGCCTTTAGGTGCCAAAGCAATTAGTTATGTTAATTGCAGAGTCCATTGACGGTGACTGCAGGTTGAATAGAGCCAGTCAGCAGTGGATTATTGGCTAGGATCCATGGGGGAATGGGTGGGGAGAGGGGCTTGGGAGGATTGGGGGAAAGGGTTTGTGACGTTGCAGGAGCTCTGGGCCCATGAAAACAGAGGAGAGGCCAATGTGTGGGAAAATAGAGGAGGAGCTATAGCCCAAAGACAGAGATTGAGAGGGTGGGAGGCTCAGAGCTTGAGAGAGCGAGCATGAGAGAGGACACAAATTCAGTGAGAGAAAGAGAGCTTTAAACGAAATAAGTGCAACAGCAGATAAAAACAGAGTAAAGGAGATAGTAAGGGAGATAGACCGCTTCACATGAGAGAAAGACAAACAGCAAAGATAGAAAAAGAAAGTAAGAGAGAGTGTATGTAGTGCAGTGTTGCACTGGTCTGCTCGGCTATCTGTCTCCATCTGGGTGCCATCTGTGTCTCTGGCGCTGGCCTTCGCCACACTGGAGCTCACATATGTGGGAATGCAAACACATGCCTGACATATGAAGGCGTGGAGTCAGAGAAGGAGACAAAAAGGAAAGGATAAGAAAGCAAAATTCTGCCGCTGCAGCTGACTTTCTCAAAGGACTAAACAGTGGACTCTACTAGAGTGGAGGTAAGAGAGAGAAGTGGCAGTTTCACTCTGGAATGTGTGTTTGTGTATTTGTGGGTGTAATTTTAGTGAATATTGCAATTACGTGCATAGTGCATGCGCGTGTGTTCCATCCTAATGTCCAGAGCTGCTCTGTACTGTACAGATGGTGCCTCATCCTTTCCTCTTTATCTCTTCATCCTTGTCTAATGATGTAGGGGGGAGAAGAGCAATGAATTTGTATGCCTACCTACTTTACCTGTGCACAGAAAACGTCATGTTGCCATATGGACAAAATATTGATGTAGAAAATTCAACATGATACACAGCCCTGCTGTTGAAGTGTAGATGTGCATGGCAATTTCCTTGTGTGTTATTGAGAAGTTGTTTGGTTTCAAGGAAGAATTTCTCAGAGCAACTGCACGTGCAGTATAAATGCTTCTCAGTCATTAAATACTTTGAAACATTTCATGTTTGGCATCATGTGGGAACACTGGTAGAAGGAGCTAATTTTGAATTACATGTGTATATGAACGTTAATGTCTCAGAATGCAGTAAGATATCAAGAAGACTTTCCACAGTTTTATTGAGAATAAAAAGCAGTGACATTCCTAGGTTTAGTATCTAAAATATGGAGCTGTTTTTTCATCTTGCCATTGATCTCTTCATTTTCTTCCACTTGAGGCAACTCAGAAAAGTCTAATCTAGCTGGAATTGTTATGTGTGGGACCAGATTCTCCTTTTTTTGTTTTATAATATAATAAAATGCTATCTTAACTGGATAAATAAACCCAGCAATATGTTTGGCTCCATGTGTGAAAGGGGTTTAAGTTTCTCAGCTGCCATTTATTCAGATAGTAATCAGTTCTCCCACATGGCAAGCAGAGCAGAAGAGAGTAGGTAAAGAAGACTTGTGCATCTGTTGTACAGTAGCTCAGGCATATGGGAAGAGGAGGGAAACTGCTGTGTCTGTCTTTCATGCTGTGCCTACATGTTACACAACACTGGCATCAGTGGGAACATTGATGCCAACAGGGTGCAAATGTGACTTCAGTTTCAATACCGGAACACCTTTTTTCTGATATGGGTATATACCGTGTTTTTGCGCATGGAGGAGGATGTGGAGGGAGGTGTGCGAGGGAGAAGCAAACAGAGAAGCAGACAGAGAGAGACCTGGCTAGTGTCACACCAAGCCAGGCCAGTCCATCAGGGAGATAGGAGCGACTAACTGTCGGCTGCACAGCCTCAAACCAGAGACACCTGTCTGGTCTGCTGGACACTGTCATACTCCTGAGAGCAGGCACTGTTCTGTGTCTACATGTGTATGTGTGTGTTTCTACATGTTGATGTTTTATTTTACCCTCATTCACTCCTGATGGGCAGTTGCTGTTTTTGTCTACACTTTACATACACAGAAGTTTATGGTTTTGTCTTTACTAATGGCAGTTAAGAGTCTGTGCTTGTATCTACCAGGTGTCTTGTAGAGATTTTGTCTACCAAAGAACAAGGCTGCTTGCCTTGTGTGTGTTTTTTTCATTCTGACCTCAATCCCAGCTGTGACATTCTCCAGTAACAGTGTAGCAATAAATGGAGAAGCAGACAACCATGACCCTTGATCACTGTGCTAATATCTGAAGAATTCAACCACTTAAGACCTATTTTTTTATCAACACACAGAACAGAGCAGCTGCATGAAGAGTTTCATGCAGAAAGTACTACATTAGCTGTGGCGAGAACTGTGATATCTGGCCCCAGGGGTTCTGAGATTGTGTGTTTGAATGCATGCATTTGCTTGTGTGTGTGTGTGTGTGTGTAGACATGAAAGGGTTAGGTCATTTACTCAACAGAAACCGCTCTGTCACCACAAATTGCACTCTGAAAGATTGTCTCATCATAGTCAATGTCTCCTGAATCTATCTGTCAGTCTAATCACCTGCACTTCCTTCTCTCTCCTATTGCAACCCAACTGACATTGTATGAGTGTCCCTCTCATTCTGCTAAATGCAGGAGTCAGAGGTCTTCTAACCCTTTACTGACGTGAGAGACCTGCTCAATGACCCAAGCTCAGTGACTAACCCCAGTGGGCTAGTGTTTTCTGAGAGGGAAAGAGCATCAGCACACGCTTAAAAGGCTGTAAAATGACCCCAATTGAATTCATCAACTGCATCTATTCAGGTTCTGAAGATTTGATTTGAGTTTAATTGGCTGCGTAAATAAAGGAATATTCAATTACATTATCTCTTTTATTGCACTGAGGGAATATAGGAAAAAAAAAAAGCTTGAAAGCCGTATTAATCACTTTGCAACAAAATGAGTCCACAACAATCTTTCGTGAAGCACAGCTGCTAACATGTAACGTGTAAGCTAAACTGCAGTGTGTTGATTCTCGGTTGGTTCAGCAGTACTCACTACTGTTATTATGCTTAAGTTACATTTAGCCATTTGACAGGTGCTTTTAGCAAAATCTACGTACAACTGAGAGACACAAACTCAGGAGCAACCTAGGGTTCGGTGTCTTTCTCAAGGACACTGTACGTGAAGCAGAGATGCTAGGGATTGAACCCTACATTTGGTGGACAAGGTGTTTTACCCCCTGAGCCACATTTTATGACAAATGTTATGAAAGCTACATTTTTGAATATTTAACCAGCGAGGAGACAGAGTAAACACAGATATTTATTGAATCCTTGTGAAAAATGGGCTGCATTTAAACTTGAGTAACTTTTCCTGGAAAGCTAACTTTCCAACGTGAAACCCAAAAGGAAAGGAGCAATAAATATTGAATTTACTTGTGTTACTTGGTGTGTGGGTGGACAAGAAATGGGCGTTACAGCCTCTCCCTATGAATAGTCTCTCTTAGTTGTTATTTTCTCGCTTTCCCGCTGTCTCCTTCTGAGAAAGTGCATTTTCACTAACAAAAGAAAAGAAACTCTTTTTGCCTCTTATCATTTGCCTGACTAAGACTAAAAAAATATGTTGTGTTCTCGAACATATGTGCACTCAAACTCGTACAGTACAAATATGCGTCTGCCCGCACATTCACAAACACAGACTCATCCTCCACAGCTATCTCTGTCTCATTCTTCTCATTGTTTTGAGCACAGCTGGCGTCTTTGTTTGTGCTTATCTGTCTCTCTCAGCAGCTGTTCAGCTCTGGTTTTTTATACATCTGGGCTAAGCTTGCCCATAACCCTGTTTATAGAATCTGCAGACCATTCCTACTACATGGCTTTAATTTAGTGCATCCTCAAATCCTCGGGGTAACAGATCATTATTTATCATTATAAAGAACGGACGTGTCTTTATTGGAGTGGCAGATAGACCAGTGGGTAGAGCAGTCGTCAACAAACACAAGGGTGAGAGGTTCGATTCCTAGTCCTGCCAGGCTAAATGTTGAGGTGTCCTTGGACAAGACACCAAAGCCCTGTAGTCTCACCGACATGTGCTGTCTGGCAGCTGTCCAAACAACAATTTCCACAAAGGGATCAATTAAGTATGTCATTATTATCATTTACTACAATACACTAAGTAGCCCTGAGTAGAGTTGTTAGTAGTAGTTTTTCCTGAGGCTTGCCTATCTGAGAAACATGAAGGAAGCTAAAGATGTAACCAAAAAATATAAAAAGTAAAAAGGCCAAAAAGTACAAGTAAACATCTTGAGAGTAGCCTAACGCTACAGTCTACTGAGTCATTGCACCAAAGCTCTCAGTCTGGGTCAAGAAAAGCTCTGTAAATGTCTTCAGCAGGGCATGAATTGATAGCAACATCTGGTTGGACCTCAGCCGAGGCCATTTGGCTGTTGAGGCTGCTGACACCTGGTCTGAAACAGGCCGGTCTTAATGTTCTCTTTGTTTTCCCATGTCTAAGGCTTGTATTTTGTTTTATGGACTTCTGTAACTCACTATTTCAGAGTTTGTGTCTGCACATAAACGTCATCCAAAGTACAGAGTTGAGGAAAAACAGTATTTTGCCTGGCTGCAGTTTGAGTTTAAAATGTATAGGAGCCATCATCTTAATCCTCCAGACACTATGATATACATCTTCACAGTGCTCCAGGAAACCTCTGTAAATCTTTTTAGCCATAATATAATTTTTTGGATTAAAAACAAAATAGAAACACGTAATTATTAAGGAACGTAATTGTAATGAGCATACATTAATGAATGTTTTAGCTGATTAGTTTTCACTTGTTGGTTTTGGCTTCACATAATGAGGCTAGTCATGATTGATGGGCAGGATAATCAATTAGTTATGGAGAGGTGAGAAGGTTGTAACCAGAGAGGCAGATAATCTTTTGGCTTAAGAGAAGGGCAGCGATTGTTGAGAGGGTTTGTGTGTATATGTGATATGTGGCCATATATGTCTAAGTGTCACAGCTTTTCTGGTTTTAAGCCCTGATTGGCAGATTCAAATTGTTCCTGTTATGCCACAGTTGTTATTTGTGTGGGTGTGTATACATCTGCCTCAGGCAAGCCATTTCACAGGTATGCGTATGTTACTTCAGAGATAATTCTGACAGCCAGTCACAAATCCAACACCTGGTAAATGGGGCCAACACACAGATGTTGTCACACATACAGCACTAGCTCCATGGCCCAGGTGTGTGATCTGTATCTTTGACAAATACATAAAATTTACTACATTTACTTGGTCCCCAGACACGAGACGTCTTGCTTGTTATATATTTTTCTGAGAAATGAGGTCTTTATAAGCTTCATAGATTTGACTACAGGATCTAGAGGTAATAATATCGCTGGAGTTGGAAGGTTCCACAGTATTTGAAAAAGTTCTTATTTTACTAGTAACATCAGTGTTACTCAACATACCTCATGGGAGGTCTATGATACAGTTCCTTATCAAAGAACCAGACATTTTTTCAATGCAGTTCCTCTTTTTTCTTTTTTTTATGTACAGCTTCTGTTGTGACTGTTTGATCCCCATCCAGTGCTTAGAAGAGCTTCACATGCTTTTAATTTTGTCTGTTCACAAAATTTAAAGTTGCCTGTTCACAAAGTAACAAAACTTCTCATCCCACTTCGCTACTCTATAAGGCAGTGGTGTCACATTAAGTTGATATAGTGATAGGGTTTGAAGAAGTTCCATTCGCCAAAGTTGCAGCAGCATTGAAACATAAAACAGACTGAATGATCTCTTACTGCAGTGTTCTGGAGTGTTTATAAGGTCACCAACTTCAAACCCCGTCCAGCTGCTCTCTCCCTGTAGTCTGACCTCATGTACACGTGGACATAATGGTCCGTTCTTGCTATCCACCCTCTGCCAAACCTCCTCTCCCTCTTCTGCTTCCAGCATCACATCACTGTGCCTCTTTTTACTGCTCATTCTTAGCTTTTATGGATAATGTCTGTCTGCCTTGCCGTTCCCTCTTTCGACTTTTCTCTCACTTTGCCACTAAGTACATTTCCATCCCTGGGTCCATTTTTTCACTATGTGGCATAGCAGCAGTGTTTTTGTAATTATCTCACTGAGTGACGAGGTTATGTGAGGGCTTCTCTTTTCACTTGCAGAGCACATCTGTGCTTCTTCACATATATGCCTTGAAGTCATGAACATGTTTTCTATCCATTCCCTTACCTCAATTTCTCTAACTCCAAAGTAGCCTCCCTTTTTCTCCACCTTTTCGTCTGTGTGTATGTATACATATTTCTCTAGCTTTCCCCCTTAATGTCAACCTTGCCACCTCCTCATCTTTCCCCTCCCTAGCAAAGTGAGGAGCAGAGTGTTGACATTGGGTTTTGTCCAAATATGTAGTCTATGGGAATGGAAGGTGGTAATGAGAGCCAAGAAAAACAGCCTGGCTCTGAGTCTGACAACCAAGCTTGTCTTTCTGATGAAACCAAATGAAAACAGTATTTTCTATCCTTGTTACAACCCCCTCCCCCTCCCCCACCCTCCATCCTTCTCTGCCTGCTTACATTCCCTCTTCTTCACCTGGTGCCTAAAATTCACTCATTTCATTTTTGGATTGTCTGTAAAGATATTACTGTGATACACAGTAACAACAACACAGACAACATTTTGGTCATAGTGAGGAAGAGAAATTATATAATCAATTTTGCTGTAACTGTAATCATTTTCATAATATGTGAAAAATGTGGTCAAATTAACACAGTGACAAATTTTGATCTAAAATGCACTGTTTCATTTAAGAACTTAACATGAAAATAAAAAAATTACATATTTGTAACTGCATAAAAATTGTTTTGCTATGTGTAAATAAATAAATAAATATTTAGGCGGTGGCGGCGGGCTAGCTTGTTGTCGTATCGTAAGCAAGCATAAGGTAAAGTGTAGGGTAAAAAGAATGTGTTGGAAGTAACTGTATCAGGCTGTTATCAGTTGAAGAGGTGTCAGTCCCAAGAGAGCAATAATATGAATCAAGTTGATTGAAATAAACACAAAGAACATGTGTCTTGATCTTCAGAATTTTTACACTCTGTATCTCCTCATACTTGTCCTATGCACTAATATTAAGTCCTTAAACTCATTGTCGAGATGTGAGGTTAAAACAATAACCTGACACTGAGAGAGACCATGCACTGTTGAATTAATATTATTAAGTGGATGTGGTTGTACTGGTCCATGCACCCTTGTCTTTGCAGTGTGTTTGTGAGTGTGTGTGTGTGTGGGTGGAGGTCAGGAGGGAGTGCAGGATAGAGGAACAGATGTGTGCTGTATTGTGGTGGTGTGCATGGACGGACGGGGACCAGGTGCAGCCTTTGTCTCCCTGGCATTTAAGTCCACTCGCTTGCATTCAGTTGTCTCGTGCCTCCCCTCCCCTCCCCTCCACATCTCCCTCCTCCTTTCTCCTCTTCTTGGAGGGAAGGCAGAGATGTGTGTGGAGGAGGGGGTTGCCTTGGCTTAGTGGAGGAGGCTCCAGCAGTGCCTTCTGCACCCCCCTCCTCCCTCACAGGTGACTGTTGGAGGTCCCAGCTGGCCAGCTCTTGGCCGATTAGATCCATATGGCACAAGAGGAGAAGGAGGAGGAGAGAGAAGTACCCATCAGTTGCCTGGGTGCTAAGGGGGCAGTTACAGTAGCTTGCCCCTTTTTTTTACCATGAGATTCAAGACAATTGATCTGTTTTTACACTTTTTAACTTCCCACATGACTTATCTGTCTTGCTGTTTGTCTGGGGATTTTTATTATTTCACCTGGTGACCAGTTGCTGTTGTCTCTGGTTTGAGTCAAAATGTTTTTGTTGCTTATCTTAAGGTGAAAAGAATTATCTTTTTGACTCATATTATGTGCATGGTTGACGGTGATTATAGAACATTATAGGATTTAGCTTTTTCAATAAATATACTGACACTTTGGAAAATACACTTGTGCACTGTTTTTCTGTACACTCACAGATCAGTACATGTTTAGCTTTAGTTTTCCACAAAGAATAGAAATGGGTGCAAAAAGCTAATCATCTCCAAAAAAAGAATAATGTAACAAATGCTACACAATTCTTTTTCTTATTAAATGTGTATTAAACATTACTCCAGTATATTTAGTATAGCCCAGCAAAGTACTCAGCTAAACATACCCTTACCATTATCTTGTTAGTTAACAGTGTTGTATGTTTGTGTGTGTGTGTCTGTGACTGTTACCATGCCTCTGTTCTGAGCTTACATATTTGTAGCATTGCACAAGCTGTGAATTGTATTTTCGCTCACTGATAAATTAGTGAGGCCTGTGTTACATCTTCTCTCACCTCATCTACAACGACAGGACACTGGGTACACGCACAACCTCACATCACCACACATACTTGCTCATACATGCTAAACAGCTGCCAATCTCTCACAGAGACTTCAACTTCTGAGTTTAACCATGAGCTGAATAATCCTTAACACTGAACACATTTATCAAATCAAGTGTGATTTATTTGTACTAAGTGAAAGTAGGTTATCCATTCTCACTTTTTCCTAAAGAGCTATGTTGCATTTCATTTGCTTGTTGTTTCCGATTTCATTATTTAATGGATTGCTTCTGGTGGCTCAGTGCAAATGTTCCTGTTCTGTTTCTCTCTCTCTGTGACTCTGCATCCCTTTCTCTTTCTTTTTGAGCCTCATTCTGAATCACCTGCAGAGGCAGAGGCAATTAAAGACGAGTGAATGTTTTAATGCAGACGAGCGTCACCTGAGCTGAACAAACAAGGAACACCTGGCTAGTAACAACAGCCCATCCCTGCTGTAACAACTGATGTGGAAAGCAAATAAGTCAGTGCAGGTTACAAACAAGACTATAAAAATGTATATGTACCGTCATCTGTTTGAGAAGAGCAGCAGCACAGAATGGTATGATCAGAATTTAGAATTCTTTTTGGTTATATCAGAAATGTCAAAGTGTTATATTGAGCATGCATTGGGCCGTTCACAACCGATATCCCCTTTGCTTCAAAGTGTTGTCTATGCATCATGGTATTTTCATGTAATCCTGTTGATGTGTGGTGAGGAGCTTTGTGTATTTTGCCTTTGTTCCATTAGACCAAAGATGACAGGTGGCATTTAGACCAGACAAACACTACACACCCTCCTCTAAGCCAATATTCACCTGAGCTAACATTTGACCACTTTATGCACTTTGTATGTGTGTGTGTGTGTGTGTGTGTGTTTTGTGGCTGCTGTGACAGCTGCCTCCCCTGACAGTCCTGAGTCTATATATGGTGGACTCAGGTGTTTGCAAGCCAGATGAAGTCATCCAGCTATGTACCCTGTCTAATTGACAAGCAGAGGTAATTCTCTATGGGCTGTCAGCACTACATGAACGTACACACACCTGATGTCTCCTGTTTTGGTCATTACCTCTAGCTTGACCTCTAACCACAGACCAATCAGCATCTTAAGATTGTGTGAACACAGCTGCAACCTAATTTCTGAGTTCTATGCTTAAATGGATGCACAGCAAGGCATGCACATAGGAGGCAGTTTATTAGGAACACCAAGCTAGAAATAAAGTAGTCCAATACAACAGAGCTGCAATAAACCACTTCATAAAGGTGATCAGTTTTACTTTGAACTGTTTTAAAGAGGTGTCGATTCAACTGTGTGATCACTTTGGAGGCTGTAGTTTCTGCTGTTGAACTCCACTCACATTGTACAGTGATGCCTCACTAATAGAAATGTGACAGATATTCTGTCAGTTTAATGTAATACGATTCAACAGCAGCACAAACTACATCTTCCGTAATAATCGTACAGTTGAATCAGCAGGTTTCTTGTTTGTGTACATGTCTCTGTCTGTATTGCTTGTTTATGACCTTATTATCTTTGGCCTGTCAGTCAAACACAATAGGCCTCAAAGCTTTACAATGATGACATTACAATTTGGAAAAAAAAAGCTTCTTTTTACTGCCAGTGGAGAACCGTTGTGATTTGTTATCATCATGTTATCAATATATTTTCATGCAACAATACAATGTAGCACAAGAAGAATGCCCAAATCTCAGCTACGTGTGTGCATATATGAAGTTGTTTACATGGTAGCGGTGTTGACACTAAGGCCATATGCCCCGTTGATTCTGTTATTGAGATGTCAGTCTAATTTCCTGGCCATACGGACAGAGTGTGCAGAGCTTTGGAACCGGTGTGTGTGCATGCTGCAGGCTGCTTCCTGGGGTGCACTGGCAGACTGAGTGTGTGGTGGGTATGACAGTCCAAATGTCTGCATAGATCCCTTCTTCCTGCCCCCTATGTTGGTGAACAGGTGGAGAGATGGCAGGCAGGCCACAGGGCTGAGAAAGAATGAGAGGGAAGGAAGCAGAGGGAGAGAAAGAGAGGGTGAAAAGGACTGGAAAAACAGAAGGACGAACAGTCAAAGCTGTATAGCTGTTGAAAGAGTTGCAGACATGACAGATGAGCGGCATGGGGTATATTTAGAGAGTGTACAGACTGAGGAACTCGAAGAAAAGAAAACAGGGTTGAGAGCTTTGTTGTCAAGACCGATGCAGATCCATTGTGCATACACATACAGTATATCTACATTTTTGTAAATCACCTTATCTGAATGGTCATCTGCTATGCTAGGTGTTAATTTCAATATGTTTCTACATATTTTGTAATTGTAAAATCCTAAATATTTCTAAAAATCATCCAATTGTCTCTATTTTTAAGTCCTTTTGAGTCACCTACTAATGGCTTATATCTTCAAACTTAAGCCTTTATAAACTGGGACCCTGTGACTCAAGGCCATGCAGAGTTCATAGCTGTGAAAAAGATATAAAGGATGCCATTGAAGCCAAAGTTCTAAAACCATGAAACCACATTTAAAAAGCTGCTCTCTGCTGACCCATGACCTGTGAGCCCATGCTTGTCTATTAATCGTCTATTCTTGAAGCAGTTAGAAAAGTCTGATCCACTCTAAATGGAGACGGGACCCAGCCTTCATGGGTTTCCACAACACAAAGGCAGCTTCTGATCCCACATCTCCCCACCACCGCATTCCCCATTACACTTTCTTCGAGCCCCTTATCTGGTGGTCTCATTCAGAGGCAATAGCATATTGAGAAGTTGCGTTTAACATTCAAAAGCTTTGCCGATCTTGTTAGTAAAGCGTGAAATAGCCCGTCCCTTCACTCTTTGTCCCTCCACCACATTTTTATTGGGTAGCTCAATGAGGGGGCTTTCTTCTCCCTCACAATGGGCTTCTTCAGCATCTCTTCAGTTATTGATCTGAATGGTTGGGAGTGAAGGTCTAAACTTTAGACATCTGGCCCTTTGATGGGGGTGGGGTATCTGATGCCCTGGCACTATGTGTTGTATAATTTGAGGTGGGTTGGAGGGTGGACATTTTTGTTTTCTTTGTTTTAACGTTTTAATTTATTTGTGCCACTCAGCTGAGGGAAAGCCTTTTTGTTTACCTATTTGTGATAATCATGCTTTAGTGAATTAAATTCCTTCGTTTCATTTCATTTTGTACGTGTGTGTGGATGCTATGTGCTGTGACCTCACTTCTCCCTTTCTCTGCAGACAGTAGAGAGAAGAAGAGCCCTGCCATGCCCGGTTCTCCTGTGGATGCTAAGACTCATTCCAGATCGGCCCCCAGCAGCAGCGCCAGCTCCACTATGCCACCCCTGCCTTCTGTCAACCCCAGTGGCCCTCGACCGGCCTCTTTTTCCACGACAGCATGTAGGCACCATTCTTAAATTCTTTTTGTGTCCATATATTATTTGACTGCTTCTCCAAAAAGTCTCTGGTAATGCTTCTTTTGTAGTTTCCACCACAGTCTATCCATTCCTAAGCTCAAACTGTAGAATTTGTTTTTAGTGCCTCTACTCCTAGTCTGAATTGATCAAATGCACTAAGGAATTATTATCCATATAACAGAGTCAAAAACATCATATTTTCTCCTCTTCATCTTGCCTTTCCACCCCAGTGACCAATGGGAATCATCATTCCCCACCAACCCTGAATGCAGTGCCATCTCCACCGCAGAGATACAGCAACGGACCATCCTCTTCCTTTTCCTCATCGCTGGCTAACCAACAGCTGCCAGCCACCTGTGGGGCTCGACAGCTGAGCAAGCTGAAACGTTTCCTGACCACGCTGCAGCAGTTTGGCAATGACATCTCTCCTGAGATTGGAGACAGTGTCCGAAGCTTAGTCCTGGCTCTTGTGGTGAGTCCTTTGTTTTCATGTTAAAGATAAAAAAAAAATACAAAAATTAAGCAGTGTCATGTAGAAATGCATTTGTCTTCTTTTTATGGCTTTAAATATGGTTTTAACATTTCTGTTGCACAGTAATGAGATTGATTTGGTGTTTCTTAAACTTCACATTCTCTGTCCTATAGAATTCAACTGTTACCATTGAGGAGTTTCACTCACGCCTTCAGGAGGCCACCAACTTCCCATTACGACCCTTTGTCATTCCTTTTCTCAAGGTAAATACATCTTCCTCCTCCTCCATCTTCCTACAGTGTAGTTGCTTTGCATTATTGTGTTGTATCTCTTCCTTTTTTCCTTTGCAGTTGTATTTTTCTTTTTCGTCGGACATAAGTTTTAAAACTTAGGCCCTATGGTTAGCTTGTGGCCTGTCGGCATCGTCGAGCCTCATCGAGCCTTGCTAAAGTCATCACCCTTCTCAGCCAAGCCGCTGTTCTTGGCTCTGGCTGTCAGACATGACACATTGTTAGCCGCAGAATAACAAGTGATAACAATAGGTCCTTGACATCAACATAACTCTAATTCAGGTTGATCTGAATAATCTGTGGGCAGTCACAGCTTGTGACTTATGATAACGGAAAAGTAACGATTCATCACACTTTATTACAGTTTTTCCAAGATACAATACAGTAGGCTTATAAATAGACCTCTGTGTAGGTTTTCTAATTGAATAAACAGCTTCTCAGCAGTTCAAAGCAATTATCAATATTTGCTTGTTGACTTGACAAGCAACAGATGAGGATGTGCATTAAACAGCCTCTTGAGCCTTTTTGTAACCAGGGGACTGCAAGAGTATACTTTTTAGGAGCTTTCTTCCCCTCCCCTCCACTAAAGAAACACATAAATCTTCAGCCAGTGGTACGGCTGTAACTTCAAGCAGTTGAAATCTGCTCATTTTCCACACTTACCTCTTACTTACCTTTGGAGCCCCTCCATCTGTCTGAGAGTGCTGAGACAAGAAGCCTCTGTTCCCCTGCTTCTACAAATGTATTGCCAAGGGGTGAGGTCCCCACAACTTAATTCCAACTCCTTGAGAGCAGTCTCTCCTTAGAAAGAAATAATGAGAGAAAGAAATAGACAGATGGGAGAAAGTCAGGGGGAGACCAAGTTTCAAATAGAGAGAAGTGGGTGAGGAGGAGAGAGGGAAAAGTGGGGACTCGGAAGTGTGAAACATGTCTATAAAGTGTTCCCTTCCCTTTTTTTATGGGTTTCAGTGCACCATATGGAGCTGCTGTCCCGTTAAAAGAGCATTCAGCTGCTAAGGCGCTGCCAATCTAGCATCCGCCCAACTGAACCCCGGAGAGCCCTCTGCTCAACTGACACACAGCACATGTGTCTGCTAGCTGGGGCCCCAGGGAAAGAAGGGACGCAGAGGAGCATGGGAGACGTACAAAAGAGAGCACAATGGCATTATAGAGAGTAGCCCATACAGCAGAAGTATCAGCATCTTTACATGAAAGTGTGATTTGATTTAAAAAGATGTTGGTTTGCAGAATCTGCTAAATCATGGTTGAAAATGCTACATGAGAAATAGTACAAAACTAGAACAGTTATTTAGTTGGTTTCTCAAGAAGAGGGAGTGAGGAAGTGGCGTAATTGCAAACACACCATAGTCTGTTCCTAATTAGGGAAATACAGGGAACAAAAGCAAGATGGAAAGATACGATAAAGGCAGATAGATAAATATTAAAAAAACTAGAGAAGGTAAGGAATGAGGGAGAAGTTGAGCCTGTGTATCATTTGTTTTCAAAGTTTATAAGCCTCTGTATGATCCTGCATATTTTTGCTGTGACCGGAGAGCACATTGTGCTCAGCACTGAGGGGGTTAGTAACCAACTTCAGAAGCAGCTTAGAAAACTCCATTTTCCTCTGAGTGAGGAAAGCCACAACCACTATGTAGGCAGCCACAAAACGTCACCCAGACCCAGATTCAGCATTACAGACAGACCTCAAGGAGTCAGTTCCCAACCCCATCATCCCTTAAAACCCTCTTACTCCCAGATAGGCATCTTACACAGGAGGCCGATCTGTACTCTGTCTTTTACCTTTTTTTTATATTGTGATAGTTCTTGGTCTAAGATAGTTCTAGTTTGTGTACTCCAGATGTCCCCTCCTCCAAAACTGTCTATGGGCTGAGCTACATTTAAACTGGTTCAATAATGCTTCATACAAATATGAGCGCCTTTAAATTTTCCTGTTTACCAATTTATTTATTTATTTCTAGGCAAACCTACCCCTGCTGCAGAGGGAGCTGCTCCACTGTGCACGGGCAGCCAAACAGACCCCAGCCCAGTACTTGTCCCAGCATGAGCACCTCCTGCTAAGCACCACCCTGGCTTCATCTCCAGACTCCTCTGAGCTGCTGATGGAGCCTCCTGATGCTGGGACCAAGAGGCATAGCCCCAGCAGGTCAGATAAAAACCCCAAAACTGCTGCTGTTAAGATGTGTTGGTAAAAATATACATAAATGCAATTTGGTTTGAGAAATAAGTCAGGATTGTCTCTTTTTCAGGGCAAAAGAGAATGGTTTCCACGAACGCCCCCCCATAGCCATGGAGCCCGCCGCAAAACGAATTTGCACCATTAGCCCTGCTCCTCGACACAGCCCTGCCCACCCACTTCCCCTCAATGCCCAGCTTCACCCAACACCTCCACCCTTGCAGCACTATGCCTTGGATGACATTGCAGCACCACACATCCTACACCGCGAGCACAGCCAACGCATGCTGGAGATCCGCGAACTCAAAGACAGGACCAGACTCCCTGGTACATGATGCAAACCCATAATTATGCTCATTAAGTTATTTTCTGGCCACGTTTCTTAGAAGTCAAGATCAAGATTCTTTTGTGATGATGAGACATTCAATTTAGTGAAACAAACAGCATTAGATAGTAGTCTAACATCTGCAAATTTTAGGTAGGTATAAAAGGTAGTTATAGACTCCTACACACATTTAGAAGTTACCTTGCATAAGAACAGCCACATGCGCACTTCATATTCTGTGTGTGATAACGGGTGGTCTGTGTGTTTGTGTAGTCGTCCCCGTATGTCTCTAGAGTCCACGTGTGTGTGTATAAACAGAACCCTACTGTCCAGGGATATCTGGTGTATATCTTCCTTCCATTTGAGTCTTGTCAGCACACAGTGGAAACAGCAGTAGCTCATAGACACAGTCACACACACATACAGACACACACCTTGATATGTTCATGGTAGAGGTGCTGTGTTTATGAGGCCTTAGTCCCTTGTCTGACAACCTCCCGCCCGCCTGCCGCCACTTAACTCAAGGCACACACACACACAAACACACACATAAACACATCAGTCCACACACCCATGGTTTTGAACACTGATGAGAACCAGGAGTAGAGGAGAGGTCGAGGGGAAGGCTAGTGAGTGTGCATTTGAGGATGAATCATTATTCTCTTCAGCAGGCCTAGTGTGCATGTGGTTTCTTGTTGACTGTTTCTTACTCAATTTTAAGAGAATGCGGTTTGCATTATTGTAGTCAGTGTGTGCTTGTATGTTTTTGTGTGAGTTAATGCATTGTCTGTGTCAGTGAATTTGAATCAAGAGCACAAGCTTCGTGTGCAAGCTATTATTACTGTTAAAAGTACAATTAGATAAAGCTTAAGTCATAGTGTTTCGTAATAGCTAAATTGAGATCAGATAGTTAGGTCGTGTGTGTGTGT
>JAUBNQ010000023.1:18382677-18392921 GCA_032353495.1 Ctenopoma kingsleyae
GGTAGTTTTCGTCCCCTGCAGTTTTTACCGTCCAAAAACAATGTTACGCTATATTAAATGGATACTGGTCAGACATGTCCCCCCCATCCCCATAATCAAGTCAGTTGTGTCCCCCCCACCTCTGAAATCAAAATTTCATCCATGATTGTGATAATAAATTGTAGCAGTATATGGTAAAACCCAAGTCAGTGAGGACAAATGACTCAGGGTGTCACAGGTGGGACAGCCTCTGAACACGTTGCCTCCCACACAATCATGTTTCCAAGGTGAAAGAAATGAAGAAACTGAGGTATCAAATAGAACAACAGCTGTTGCTATTCCACGTTTGGCTCAAGTGTACTTCTGTGGAGATAAGTTATGATTGAACATGTCAGACACAAACACACAAAATGTATCTAGTACCGTATTAAATAGTTTTCTCTTTTTATTTGTTGTATGTTATCTACTTCATGAACTAAATACTATTTTAAAATTGTATTTCACAAAAAATGTGGAACTTGTAAAGTGTAAATAAAATCCAAATGCAATAATTTGCAAATCATTTAAAACTCACATGGATCAGTCACAAGATTAACACTGCTCGGCTGTTTTAGTGTTGAAATGTGTTTGTATCAGGTATGATATACTGTACTGCTTCTCGGACTCTGACTTCATATACACTTATGTATATATACTGTATGTCACCATATATATGTGTGTTCACATTCTTCAAGATGTTCTGCCATCCTCCATAGCTACTTTTATTATTCTTACTTTTATTCTTAAGTAAAAACACAGAGGGGACACAGGCTTTGACTTTTGATGTCTCCTGTGCTTCTCCTTCTGCACAATGAAATAGCCGAGGTAGAGGAAATGGCAACAGGGAGGAATGAAACAGAACAACAGATGTCGCTTGGTCACCTAAGCCCTGACCCATGGCTCTCTGAAGCGATGAGCTGTGTTTGCACACATCAGAGCCAAGGTCAACTGCCTGAAAGAGAATAAAAAAGGCCTCTATTTTTTTCCCTCATCCTAAAGGAGAGGTACTCAGAGAGGGGGCAGTGTTATTCAGAAAAACACATCATATGAAATGAATGTTCAAGGTTTGGTCCTTGTGTTTCACTATAGGCATCAGTATCCCACATTCTTTTCAAGCTCAAAAAAGGCTGTTTGGCAATCAGGAAATGTATAATGTAAGAAACATTTTATGTGCCAGAGGTATCAAACTTTTTTTTTATTCAGACTTATGTAATAAACGAACCTAAGAAATCTTTCCAGTAAAAAAGTAATAGTCAAAGAAGATGACTGGTGCTTTTGTTGGTGCATTATAATATATAATATAACTGCACCACAAACTCTTCTGTGACTTTACTGCATTTTTGAGTGAATAATGCATACCATAGCGCTTTCAGGATACATTTCTCATCTGGCGGCAGCACAGTCTACAAAAATGGAACAGAGACTGGGTGAGTTAATCCCTGTTGTATTGCCAAGATGTACAATAAATCAAGAAAACTGGTAGAACACTGTATACACACTCAGAGAACATCAGGAGGTGAAATCATATTTCTTGTGATTCATTTTGTGATTCATTTCTGATAATACACAGGGTCTGCATTTTCTCCAGCAAGAGCCATTCAGTGTATTTATATTAATTAATTAGTGGTAGGGTGTACCACACCATTCCTGCACTTCAAATTACCTCCTATCTACCTGTGCATATAGATGATTCACAGGAAGACTGACCCAGCTTGAGAGAACAGATCTCGGATTGGTTCAGTCTTCATAACATCTCTCCACCAGAAACTGAATTCCTTTAATATCAGAAGAATAGAGCTAAGTGAACTGCACTTTAAACACCAAGGTATCAATAAGTTTTATAGGCACATTATTGGTCAAAGCAAGAAACAAAATATTCTTTTGCTTTCAAAATGTGTAAATTTCCAATGAGCTGTTTACGTTTAGAAATTACATTTCATCTGCCTGTGATATCTGGTATTATCAAAATATTCCACATCACATCACACAGAAACAGGCTTCTTTGCTGCCTAAAACTTACTGTAAATTAGTCACTCCTTTCTAGGGTTAGCAATATAGTAGATGACACTTGCACCTCAGCATTTCAAGGAACTACGTATTTATTCTGCCTTATGAGCAGATAGTCTGCCTGACAGGAAACTAAAGATGAAAGGCTTCAATTTGCCAGTATCAACCATGCAATCAAATATTACAGCCCCAGCAATCAGTGCAGTAATATGCCAGCCCTAGTGCCTGTGCACGCATGTGTACATGTGTGCATTTTCAAATTTGGCACAAACTATTTCAGCAATTATGTGTTCCTGTCATTACAAGATATTGGCTGCAAAGAGAGGTCTGGACTTATCATTGTTATTCAGAGCTTGTAACGCACCCACATCAAAATATTCTCATTGCAAAAGAAAAAAGAAACTACACATAAAAGCCAACAGAGATTTCTTTTGGTTTCTGTGCATAGCTTTAGTTTATATCATCTATAACATTCTGCCCAAGTCCCAAGTCCAGCAAATAGGCTGCTGTTACATTTGTGCTGCAATATTTAAAAAACAACAGCCTGGATTTGTTGATGGTGTAATGCACTTGCTCCCAGCCTGGGACACATGGCACTTGAAAAGAAAATAAATAATGAAAGAAAATACAAGTAAGATTGGTAAATCCAACTTATATTTGAGACATCCCCCTGTATTCTGCTTTTAGTAGTTGTATAATCTTGGTCAGGGACGTGTCTCGTTTGATTCATAGTTATCTCAAATTTCAAGTACTAGGAGAAATTCATAACTCACTAATCTCATATCTCTCTCTCTTTAATATCATTAAATGATTGACCAAAAATACATAACAATTTGTGACCCAACCTTGAGATTTCAACATCCTTACTCGAACATGTCTGGTAAATACCGACAACTGATATCCAATGGTGATGCTGTATGATTCAATGTTTGTCTATTACCATTAAATAAAATAACTGCGTAATGTGAAAGTGGGTGTTTGTGAATAATTCACAAAAAATGTTTTATATATTGTAATTTACCTCAACACAAAATGGCTTAGAGAGAAGGTTATCTTGAACTCCAGCAGATACAGATCAACATTA
Source organism: Ctenopoma kingsleyae (assembly GCA_032353495.1). Classification (NCBI taxonomy): domain Eukaryota; kingdom Metazoa; phylum Chordata; class Actinopteri; order Anabantiformes; family Anabantidae; genus Ctenopoma; species Ctenopoma kingsleyae. The sequence goes on from JAUBNQ010000023.1 coordinate 18,385,787, forward strand.
TCATTCACTTTGAGTCACGTTTCTGGAAGAAAATATAGAAACTGTCAAAACTGGATATTCAAGTCAAGCAGAAGCTTTAACGATTTTATTAAAGATTTTTGTTGTTTGTCTGTTTACAATTATTGTTGTTCATTACCAAACCAAAGCACAACAGAAATATGAATATGTGAGTTCCACATGTACAGAAGAAATAAACTACTATGATCAAAATAAATACATCATACATTAAATATATTTTCTCTTCATAACATAATGATACAATGAGCTCTCCTCACAAAGTGTTTGTTCCCTTAGATGTGCACATTTTTTTAAAGAGGCTTTTACATTTGAGACAGAGAATGTGTCTGAAGCCTAAAGAGAACTAATTGAAATAACTAACCACTACTGTATATCTAGCAATAGATAGGTGTTAGGGCATGTGTAGCTTTTATGATAATAGCTTTTCAGCATTCTGTGCACATGACACTAAGGTATCTATATGAAAGAAAAAACAGTGCTACAATATCATACAGCATATACAGACAGGATTTAAGAGAACTGCTCTTGAAAGCTCTTGGTCAAAGTCATCAGCATGCATTTCTAGGCTGCAATATCCCTTCACCTCTTCATCCTCTCTGTATTTTCATCCTATTTAATTTCATCTATCAGTAAATAACTCATTGAAACCACAAAACACATAGTAATTTGGCATAGTAATTTTCATTTTCATTCATACGATACTTGCCCTAATCTATATACTTTTTGGTTCTTCTGGAATGACATCAGACAAACACTGCAAGGAACAGGAGAATATAGCACAAGTGAGGGACAAGGCTATTAGAAAAGTTGGGCTTTTGCATTGCAGAAAATCACTTTCAAGCCTATAAATTGGCTATAGGGTGTAGCTATCCCTTTTGATATAAGTGGCACAATAATGAGCAGTCGCAGACAGAGGAACATTAAAAGATGCTGCTGGGTGACGCCATTGTCTCTGTCCCCTGTTGCTTTCAAACACATGGATGCCTTTTGATTTTCTTCTGTGTGTGTTTATTTGTAGGTATGTGTGTGTGTGTGTATGTTTGAGTAAGTGTGTTCATGCGGATGGGTGGGTTGATGCACCAGCGTGTTTTTGTCCGTGTGACAGTGTAGGCAGTAGATGTGACATTCTGGATTCAGTTGTTAGTTGTTAGTCATAATCCACCAGGAAGCTGAGGAAACACACATACAGAGGAAGAGTTAGGTCACCTCACACATAACTCAGCAGTTAGTTAGTAAGGAGTTTATGATTTCTTAGGGAAACATCAGAGTACATTTAACATTGATTACATTAATCTGATTTTTACACTTTTTTCAAAATAGCTTTATACATTACAACACAAGGTTGTGTGCACAATGCTCTGCTGTTTCAATCTCAGACTGCACAACATCATTTTTACTTTAAAGTCAATGTGTAACACTTTGTATGTAACACACAGTTACAAGGCAAAAAAGTCTCTACTGTAGTGTATGGTATATGGAATTTACTTAATCTGTGAATAGTTTATTGTGGTAATCAAAATTTAAAAAAAAAGAAGAACCATGTCTTTAATACATCTATGTCCTAGTGACAGTCAGTGGCATGACAGAAATAATCACTGCAAGGAGGAGTCGGATGCTGAGTTTTATTTGTTTTTCCATTATTAATTCCAGAGTTCACTCCTGCCTGCGCTTCTGATGTGCACCTCATGAACTGTCCTCGTCTTGCCTCCCAATCAGTGCATTGCAGCCTCGCTTGCACCCTCAGCAAGCCAAACATATCTGACTCAGGGCAAAGTAACCTACTAATGATGTCTTCATTTGAGAAAAACAGGGAAGGTCTCATTACAAACAGATGAGGCACGAGAATCAACTTAACGGCTATTTTACTAAGAATACCGCATTGAGGAAGAAGCTCTACACTGATTGAGACAGCATGCAGGTAAAAAGAGGGCTTTTATCATGGTTACGGAGTACTGTACTATGTCTCCTTACTTGCTGTGAATGATCAGAATTTTTCAAACAAACCTCATTTTGTGGTCATGATTTCATTTGAAGTTTAGTGAGTTTAATTTAATCGAATAGTGACATACGCATTGTAATTTTCCAGGTTTATTTTAATTAGTTTTTATTTTTGAAACCTATTTCAGATTTGTTTTCTGTTGATTATATCCACCCACTCTCTCTCTTTCACACAGAAACACAAATTAATTCATGCAATTTTCTTTGTGACGCACTCACCACCTGTGTGCAACTCTGACACTGTTTTCCATTATCAGTTTTTTATGCACAGCTTGTTTATACCTGCTTTTAAAAGTGACCCATATCTAATTCCTTTGTTTACACAAGAAGTGTTTATGTCCACAACAGTCAGCATGCACAGATGTGAGTGACAGATGTGGAAGTAAACAGCCACATACAGTAACCTAGCAACAATCACAGCCCATGCAGCCCACATAGTTAATTCACCATCTGTAATGGACGCAAAGACGCAGAAATTATAATTAAAGTTATTGCTTGCCTGCAACAAATTAATCAAATGTCAAGACTAGACAGAGTCATGAAAGAGTCATGACTGTAGCCTGGGCTGGAGTGGTAGTGACTCATGTCACTCTGCCATGTGTTCATCATGAATGACACGATAATGAGAAGATAATAGATGTGCGTCAGATGTAAGTCATGTTACCAAGAATAAGGTTTCTATTTTGCTTATTTCACATGAAAACGTCTCTGAGAAATATTTGATATCTGGTGTTTTTCCTTTGTTATTGCCATATTTCTTTAAATACAGAGGCTATCTGATCTTGCATGAGAAAAACATGAGCTAACGTTTAACAGGCAGTATAAACATTACCCTAACATATATATAAATATTCTAACTTTATTTCTATGCATTTACAAACATGCAATATTTACTCAAGTCTGGTAAATGCTTTAGCAATCCAAGTTGTTGTCAAGAAGCCCAGAAATTCTGGACATATGCCTGATTTCCATAGATGGGAGGTTCTAGTAGATCTGAATACATTGCCATAGGTCCTAATACATTTAAGAGCTGAATGTATCACAGAGAGCCATTACCACAATGACTAATTTCACCTTCCAGCTGGCCAGCACTAACAGAGGAGTAGCCAGTGTTAAAAATGCTGTGATATTAGGCCAATATAACAATCTATAATCTGGCTGTGTCCTAATTCCATAATTCAAAATAATTCCTGTGGAAGTTTTAAAAAAGTATACTTGTCTAGTTTTTGTATGCACATTAAAAATGTTTGATTTTTGACTGGTGACACATATAATCTATATAATACAATAATGCAATAAAAAAACTAAATATAATGTGTTGTTTTACTGCAGAAACAGTATCACATTAAGCATGCAGTACTTGCAGTATACAATTAACAATATCAATATGAAATGAAGTTGGAATACATCGTACAGCATTTTACTGTGGTTACTGATAGTGGTGCGCTGGGCAAGCGGATAAACATTCAGCAGCATGACTAATGATAGACTAAATAACAAGACATTAGGTTATTTAAACGCCACGCAGTGTGTGTGTGTGTGTGTGTGTGTGTGACTGCGAGCAGATCCCTGACATAGACGCTTGTTGCAAAAATTCTGCTATCTAGACAGGCTATTAGCCATTCGTTGTAAAACTGAAAGCTGCTGTTGACACGGAAAGACAGCAGGGATCTGTTTGAGTGACCTGACAGAATATTATCGGAAACAACAGAAACCAGCAGAAAAATGACAAATCCCAGAGGCATTGAGCAACTGGGCAGACGGAAATGTAAGAATTGCTAGAATCAACACATCACACATGAGTTTTGGTAGAATGTGCAGTCGCTATAGGAGTCACCTCATGTCTTAAGATTGGACACATGTAATGTATGCACACGAGGTAAGCAAATCAAAATGTCATGATGTCTATAGCCCTGATTGCTTGCAGACAAATATCAAGATATTTCTCCAGACAGACATTTACACATGTTAAGGAGATTCAAAGTGACAACATCCTAAATTGTACAAAACTATCTGTCTGAAAGTAAATGTCACATCTATTTCACGATGCAACTACATCTCACTGAAAGTCAGCATATGCAAATAATTTGGAAATTTTTTGGATTTTGTCAGCATGTGTTGATCTAGGACACTGTAATTTGTGATATTTAAAGTGCACTAATGACTATAGACACACACAGACTCACTGACACACGTATACAAACCTGGGAGCAACATAGTAGAAACTACTTCAGCCTCCTTCAACATGTCAATGATGCAGCGCTGGAAATCTTTACTGATGTTTGACTGCAGATAGCTATAGAGACAGAGGCCAAAGGGGAAAATTAAGTAGTAAATAATATTAGAAAATAATCTTCAGAATAAATCTGTCTATTACTGTATTTCTGTAGAAATATAAAAGAAAGAATTCGAAACTGGAATATTGAAAATGAAATATTCAGCATTTTAAACTATTCTGGATGTATATATTTATTCTCTGTAGTTAGGTATCAATCAATATCAATGCTGCAAAGAATCATCCTTTTGTGTATATATGTGTTTGGTGTGTGTGCAAGAAGATGAGCCATCTGCTCATTTTCACTGGCGGGGAACATTTCCATCAAAAAGTTAAGAGTGCCAAACAGTCTGCCAATATTTGAAACACACACACACACACACACACACACACACACACACACACACACACACACACACACACACACACACACTATACTGACCTCATCCAGGAGATGCGATCTTGCCAGAACTCATACATTATGTAACACGACTTTCCTGGGAGCTTTTGAACGGACACACTGACAGCAGGATAGAGAAGAAAAGAGTGGGGCAGGGGCAGGATACAAAGTGAAAGAAAATTTAAACTCCAAACCAATAAATTACAATAAAAAGTTCAATGCTTTAGAGAAGCATGCTTCAGCATTAGAAGCATTAAAGTTAGAGACGGTGTCACTTTGAAGACTGTAAAACTGTCATGTTTAGTCAAACTGCCCATATTTTAGAGTCACATAAAGCTGCTCTAATATCACAGGATATGCATAAAATGCTTAAGTATTTTTTTTCCTAAGTAGTTGTTTTTTTCTTTTTTTAGCCACAAACATCAGCTTTGGCACCGTTGGAATTTAAAACGACAGATTTAGCTTTGCCTCAGCTTTAAAAATGCTGCCTCAGCAGCAGTCCCTGACTGAATACTTAATAGATATACATTGCTGTGCCTGAAAACAAGCAAGTCACTCACTGCAAGTTGTCAGAGTGGGCAGAGGTGGCATCGATGTAACTCTTCAGAACTTTCCGGAAGCTGTCCAAATCTTCATCAGTCACCGACATCTGCCTCTGAACCAGCAGGATGTTCTGTTGGCAACAAGACAAGAGACAGAAGGATGAGATGACAAATTAAATAACCGACTATGTGAAGATGTGTGTGTGTGTGTGTGTGTGTGTGTGTGTGTGTGAGGCGTCCAAGGGCATGCGTAAATATTGTCAAGTTGGATACTTTAGAAACATCTGATGGGGGACTGTCCCTTCCTAAGGCTACACATCTCATCACTAAAAACAGATGAGATATAAATAAATAAATGTGATGCATCTCTGTATGTTGCTCTCACTTGAGGCGCTTTCTTAGTACTTTCAGTTTTATTTGTCTGCTGAAAGCCTGAGTGAAGCAGTCTCACTGATATTTAGGGACTTTTTCTACAGTCTAGATATGAATATTGACACTAGTCCTGCATTATAATAACTGTGTTACTATGATACCTCACCAGCATATTTCAGAGCAGCTTGTTACTTCTTTCTTAACAACAACAGCAGCTAGCAAGGTTTTCCCATAGTTCTATAGTTATTTTCTTGTGCAATTAGTTGACTGGTGAAGAGGCAATGACACTGTAAAATGTAAAATGTAATTTACAATATGATACTCAAAGCATTTAACAATTAAATAAAAGAACTTAACAGCATTAGTATTAGTTTGAGTTTATTTAAATAATGCCAAATCACATCAAAAGTCATCTCATATATCATATATCAATTTTCATGTAAATAAACTGCTGAGTCTTCTGAAACACAAAGCAGTCGGCGATTAGAGGTTGAAATAAAGTCTGCTATTATGTTTGTTGGGCTGGATGATATGAACAAAATTATATGTACAAATATTTTTAATGGACTATCACAACATTAATATTGTGAAGATACTGCAGGGATAACTACTTGCGTTTTGATATTTACTTAGTAGATTTCTCATGAACGATCTGATAAATCAATCATTAAATTAAGCAGAGAAATGATAACCTGACAAACTTATTTTAACTATTGAGAACCTTACCTATCAAACAACAACAAAAACGTAAATGTGCTTCAAGCACGACATAGCAATAGGATCACATGTGTGCTGGAAGCTGACTAACGTTGTACTTGTTTAGTAACTAACATGATGTTAGTATCAAACATCAGCAAACAGATGCAACTCAATTTACCGAGTAATGTGCTCCTATAGTACAGGATTTAGATAAATAATGCTCGAAAAGAAAGACCAGAGTTGCCTCCATGCATGTTCTGCAGCCATATTAGTAGCATCCCATTTTTTTTGTTTCTTCTCTGCTGTGATTCTAACATCACTCCCAGAATTCAATGCTATTTACAGTCTACTGCAATATTTATGTCAGCTGCCCATAAAATTTCCCAGAATGCATTGTTTGCTACAGTAAAGTACCATTACAATGGCCGTACAGCAATTTGTTACAGTGTACACTGCAATAAACTAAACAGCAATATTTCAGTTTAAACACAGTTACATTCAACTAATTTGTAATGTGGTGGTGGCAAGGTTTACAGGTGGATAACTCAGTACCTCAGGACATATATTCAAAACTTTCTGTATGACCATATTCCCATATTAACATTATGGGTCTAGATTAGACCCAGTGCTTTTTAAATTGATATATAATAATATCCAACTCTCTACAACTCTACAGTAACATATCTTACTCACCTTTACCTGAGTAATTGAATTTCATGACTATATGGGTGAATGAAGTATTGTTGTTATTCTCTTCATAGATAGATAGATAGATAGATAGATAGATAGATAGATAGATAGATAGATAGATAGATAGATAGATAGATAGAT
>JAUBNQ010000023.1:18400029-18411989 GCA_032353495.1 Ctenopoma kingsleyae
TGTGTGTGTGTGTGTGTGTGTGTGTGTGTAGCGTCACACTGACAGCGCAGAGGGAGTGCATTGCTAGGAGGTTCTCATGCTGAGAACAGCCTCGAGCCCAAAGGCCACTGCAACATAAATGTGCTGAAGTGAAGCAACAGAGGGAGACATAAGCTGTTGCCAACCCAGTGTGTCTCTATTGGCCCCTCCCAACACACAAACACTTTCTCTCTAAAAAATCTATACCTAACAAATGATCTTGAAAGAGTTATTCATGGGCAAAAACTCTCCTCATCATGTTTCTTTGTGCATCTTCTTTTTTCACTCAATCTCAGACTTTCTGCACCACTCTGTCATTCACTTACTTTTGGCATTCATCTTCCTCTGTCTCTATGACTCACTTGCTCTGTGCAATATTTCAATGCCATCCTTATCATTCTTTCTTCTTCTGCTCCATCTCTGCCTCCCCCAGTCCCCTCTCAATAATTCACCTTGGCTATAATCGCTCCATTATTTCCAATAATACCAATGTGGCACCCAGAGGGGAGAGAGTAGAGCTCTGCTGAGCCTGACACACACAGTGGAACAGACAACCAAGCTGTAAGTAGTGCTCCTAACTAACAAAAAGCAGACAAAGTCTCTTCATATTTAAAATTCTAATAGACAGTTGAAAGTGTTTGGAAACGCATTTGTCTTATTATTTACCTGCAGTGAGATAAATTTGATTAAATTCATTAAACAGTGAATAAATTCTCTGAGCATCTCCCACATTGGAATCATTTATTAAGCGATGCATCAAAGAATCATAGTTCGTCAAAGCCTCTTCTGAGATCTCTGACAAACTACAACATCTAAAAACAGTATAAAGTTATAAAAATAATTCAAACATTTGTTGTACCCATTAAATCCCAATTGTAGGCAGCAATTTAGAACTGTTTTTATTCTATGAGCTCTATTTACATTTAATAAAAGTGTTAGGCTCTTTGACAGAAATATTGAATTTCAAGCAGTCTGCCTCTAAGCATGCAACACTTCGAAGGTCTGTGAGAATGTAGCAGACTCAAAGCTTTGTGTTGAAAGGCACTGCTGGAAAGAGACATATCTAAAGGCACTGATTAACTGACTTTCCTTATTGCTTAGTCTAATGCTTACTTCACTGACAAAACTTTCACTTTTAATGGCTCGGAAGTGATGCTGAAAATGCATTATAGGTCTGCTTTCCTGTAGACATTTTAATAATACAGTGTAGAAGACTGTACTTCAGTACGCATTTTCTTTATGATTGTGGTGTGGCATTAAGGATGATTTTGGAAAAAAAGACATCACAAAGTGAGATATTCAACTGATTTGCAGTCATCAGTTCCATGCACCCGCATGGACTCTTCAAAAAGCTGGTTTGACAAAACACCATCATTGTCTGCAAACCATGTTGCCCTGCCCTGTATATCTTCTGCAATGGCCATTATTTTCACATTGTACGAACCACACAAGCAAGAAAATACAAACTTTGATTGTGCAGCTTACGTGCTCAATCGCTGATCAACGCTAGGTAAAAAATGAAAAAATACAATTATTTAAAATTTTAGAACTAAAATTAAATGCTGTGCAAGACAGAGTTAATTTGATTCTTTGGTATCCCTAACCAATGTACTTAGTTAAGGTAAAGTTGTTTGAATTTTGCACGAATGTGTATTTAAAAGCACCTAAAACCTAAAACACCTGATTATGTTAAAGAGATACTGTGTCACCAGTGCTCATCACAATGATGACCACAATTAACTGTTTCTGAGACACCCCTAGTTTCTGCTGCATTGCAAAAAGATTACTTCTTTGCGTGTTTAATGGAGTATAATACAGATAGTGTCTTGCAATCTGCAAGTAACATGCAACAGAGAAAGTGTTATGTAGCTTCTTACGGGGCAGGGCTGCTCTGCTCTTCCACAGCCTCCATGGCACACTGCAGCGACCTCTGTAGAGACAGCAGCTGACTGGATGTCTCTCTTAGCATGAACCTGGTGACAAACTGGCCCAACACACTTGAATCCTGGTACTCCTGAGAGAGACAGGGTGACACACAGAAAGGGAGGTTAAAGCAGACGACTGTCAAACAGAAGCAGCAAGACAGTAAAAGCATCTCAGAGTCGAGACAGACCACACAGAGATGGAGACAAAGAGGATTTGATAACTGCAAATAAATGTGCTAATTAGTTCTCAGAATACATACATTATTCAGTACTGTATATCAAATTCCAAGGTGAAGAAGAAGAACTTTAATAGAAGACATAATTGAGGCTTGAGTACCCAAACAGAAATGTGATTAGGCATTCTCAAAGGGGTTTTTATTCATACAATGTGCTAATGAAGTAAGTGCGGTAGCTCTTTGTCTAAATTTATAATGACAAGTCGCCTCTACTGAAATTGCATCATGGGATTAGCAGTCCAGAGCACTCTATGACAGACCACAGCTGCTAACTAGCGACTGAACAATCCTCTATAGATTTCTTCACTCTGACAGCTTTAAAGAAGAGCCAGAACAGATGAGCAATGTGATCTAATTAAGACAAGATATATCATTATTTTTTGGTTTACCAAGCATTGCTCTTTACATTTTATTTCACTTCAAATCCATTCAATTGAGGCTGTTACTTAAAAAAGTCCTGAGACAATTTTAAAATATCCTATAAACTGCAATTAAATAATGTATTGACTGAAAGGCAAAATGTTAGACTGTGCAATCTGTTTGTAATATACACACTGGGACATATCAAATAAATAGCTCCTTGCAGTACTTATGCGTTTCAAATTGACAGATGGACAGAGCGGATGAGGTGTTTGAACAATTGTGCTTCCTTCCATTTTGGAGGCAAAAATAGAAGTTGATATGGATTCTGGTGCAAACATACCTCTTTAGTTTTATCCATTGCTTTCAAAATGGCCACATTCAGACTCTCCAGAGCTGATAGGACATTGAGATACTCCCCCAAGTGTTGAGAAAAATAATCTAATAGGAAACAAATAGGAAACAGGCTGTTAGTGTCATTGCAATGTCCAACACAAAGTCCATGACAAGGGCAGTGAGAATATGATGATCATTCAGTGAACTAAATCTAAGATAAGCAACTTTCTGTTGTGGAAAACTTCTCTTGACATCAGATGGAAACGATGCCATTCCCATTCGATAAATTATGCACAGATTTTATTTTGGGTACTACTGGTATTTACAGGTCTCTGTCCCATTTCACTTAGCTTTTTTCAGGCCATCTGACACACATGCATTTTTATAGGTCAATAAATCTGTGCCAGATTTTTTATTTTTTTATTTTTTTGCAGACAGATTGAAGTCAGTGTTGCATGACAAAGTCTTACTGTGGTGGTTGTATATGTTGAGGTCTATATGCAGTGGTGCTTGAAAGCTTGTGAACCCTTGCTTGTGAGCCAAGGAACTAAAACAAGTCCAGTTGCTATTGAAAAACCTTTTTTGAGATACTGTAGATAAACAAAGCGTAATTAAATAAAAATTACACTTAAATAATAAATGAATTGTTGAAAATTGTTCACTCTGTGTGGCTAAAATGTGAAATCTCATGTAACTTGTATCACATTTTTTAGCAATATTCCTCTTTACAGAATAGCATCAACTCAGGGATGTTGGCAGGCTTCCTTGCATAAACTGCTCACGTCAGCATTTCTTTATTGTAAGAGATTAAGGTCTCAAGGAACACTTTCTTTGGCTTTGTTGGTCTAATGACTTGTTTGTTTCTGGATGCTTCACTTTCTGTTGAATTTCACAGATGAATATCTTGATATTTTCCTGTAGAATTTGCTTATACAATGCCGAAGCCATAGGTCCAATCTGTCCTGGTCCAGAGGCAGAAAGGCAGGCCGAAATCACGATACTGCCACCACCATGTTTCACAGATGGGATAATGTGCTTAAGCTCAAATGCAGTGTTTGGTCGTTGTCAAACACACACAACAAGAAGTTCTCCTGTGGTCTCATCTGTGGCAGTACATTCTGACACACTTCTAGAAACCTGTGTTGTCAAGCTCAGACTTTCTCCCCTTTTACACTGCCTCTTCACTGTGCCATACCCTTCTTTAAGCTGCCTCGAGAGGTAGTGTCAGAGGCGATGAGAGTTTGCCATCTGTGTAAAAAAGCTGAGGCAGCATTGGGTGTTCAAGGGAAGGTGTGTGAACTTTTGGTGACGTTTTTTTTTGTGAGACTGGCTACTGGGGTTGTTTCTCTAGAGGAGAAACTGTGCTTAAGACATGATTTGAACACAAGTAGCATTTCTCCTCCACTTTATTATCACCCACACGTTGCTGCAGGAAACTGAATCTGTGACCAAAATCCTTCATGCTCATGTTGTTCTCAACACACATGAACTGGATTTGATTCCAAATCGTGTCTAAAGTGTGCAAATCTAGCAAAAACACATTCACCCATCAGTAATGTTTTGTATATCCAGTGTGTGTGTGTGTTATATGTCACACCAGGGTACGGTACACTGAGCTAACCATTTCTTGACTGTAATTTCATATATAATGGACAGACCAGAGAGTGGTAGCAATGCTCTCTGCTTTCTCTTGGAAAGAGGCATGTTTAGTATAATGGCAAAAAATGGACAGAGATAATACAACAAATATGGATGTTGGTAAATTTTAAAGACAAAAGTTTTATAGAAATTAAGGTGCTGATTTATTAAATCATACAAGGCACTCTTCCACCAACCTGATAGCTTGTCAGTGTCCAGATTACTGCAGGAGTAGGAGAGAAGATAAATGGGGAAAATATTGAGAAAATGTTTAATAAAAATTAGAAAAAAAAAACACTGCCAGCTCCATACTGTGTGGACATCATAGTAACATATAAACTGCACTGGGCACAAATGTTAAAACCAAATAAATCAGGAAAACCTCTATTATATCACAGCCTATTAGATTGTCATTAACTTAAACAGAAACTGACATTCTGCTCAGAAAATCAATATTTTGAACTTGTCATTCCTCATGAAGAGTGTTTTCTGACTAGATATAAATGCCAATGGAGTTGTGGCAGTGCCTTTTCCTTTTAACACACTTCACAATTGTAAAACATTGAAGTCAATGACTCCCAGTCATGGTGGAAACTATAACATTAGAGGCTAAAATGTTCTCAGTGTGACAGTTTGATGAAGGCAGAACCATATGTGAACAGTGCCCCTGTTGCTTTAATGGCATTTTTACAGGTCATTTTCACTGTAAGATGCAGTGACTATTTGTGAATCTGGTTAATGCCTTGTGTTATTAGATTACAACAACAGTCTGCATTTTATTTCAGTTGTAAATTTCCATTTTGATTATAACAGCAAGTTCCCACAAGCTATCTTGCATGTTACAAGGACAATGACCAAAAAGGAATATTCACTGTGTTATGTAACTTCAGGCATTATCCCCAAAACCTTCAGAGACTTTGGAAATGCTTTTCTCCCATGACAGTTATCATGTAATTAAGAGTATTGTTAACCAACAACCAGAAACCAGAACAACAAGAACAAGAAAAGCCTTTAGTCATTAGAAATTCATGCCAACTCTTTCCAAGCTTTGAGCTTGTAAGAGAAGTCAGAAGTCTGGTGTGTCAAAGTGACAGTCCAAGTCTAACAGCATGTCCAAAAGCACTTTACTGCACAGAAGAACATGAAGTACTGGCGACACACCAAAAATAAATGTAGTTGTTACTGTAGCCAAATAATATTATCAGGCTAAATGGCAAAAAAGAAACAAAAATTCTTACAATGTCAATTTAATGCATATCTGTGTGTTTGTGTGCATATGTGTCACTTTTTGAGTGCAATCTTGTGAGACTAAAAAAGAAAAAAATAATTAATTTCCCATACGGTTTGACAGCCAAGCTAGTAAACCTTGTTTTGTCTTCCAGTGTTGGTACAATGTAAAGAAATGTCAAGAGGAAAAAGGTTGCAAACTGCCTCATTAATTCAAAAAACAGTCTGGAAAAAACAACAGGCTTTAGAAAATGGGTAAAACTTTAAAACATTACATGCACTGTGATGGGGAGAAATTGTCTTTTTATTCTCTGGCTGCAGTGAGTTAAACATTCACTCCAGACCAGTGATTCAGCAACTGCCCTGAGGCTGATTTCTTTGATTGCAATTTCAGAGAAGTGGTAGACTATAATGTTTTATGTCCAAAGGAAGGGGGTAAATATTAATTCTGCCTGCTTGGGTTTGGTTGCAGGGCTCATTTATACATCCCTCCAGCTGTGAGGCATTTAGCCTGCAAGTGATGACTTGAAAGGAACAAATTAACTCTGCTTTTAAAATCCATACACTTATTGTTTGGTCTCTTTTTTTTACTTTAAAAGGCACAAGCTGAACAATGTAAAAAAGAAAAACTCACTTATTTTGCCGCCCATCTATGGAGTAAAACAGCTCCTGTAGCTCTTCAGTAGTCAAGATCCCATCCGCAAAGTAAGCATTGAACTCTTCAAATGACAGCTTGCCATCATCTAAAATGTGAGGAAACGTTGGAACATATTATTACAGAGACAAAAACATAGTTTATACTGTGAACTTACAGAGTTACTTTGGTTGTAACGTCTCTGTTTTGAGATTATAAAAAAATTAAAATTGTAATGTCAGTCTATTGTTTCATACTCTTGTACAGCCCCTTTTCTGCACTACACATAATATTTTATCATAATTTTACAACCATGGGAACCATCTACACATTCATCAATTCTGACATGTTCTTCTGTCTATTCTACCTTTGCTCAGCAATAGAGGTACACTGTACACTGATTATTAATTTTCTGACGAAAGGATTAATTGTGTCAATATAAATTTTTATTAGTTTGGATAATACAGTTTGGATTTACTGCAAGTCTTTAAACGCAAAGGTCAAGTTTTAACTCACTGTTATACCTGACGCAATGAAGTGTCCTGATGTCCTAATGACTAGTCCTAATCAATAAAACTTCACTACAGCAAATGCTGTGCAAAAGTAGTCTGCAATATGTAACTGGAAAATGGATGAAACTACATACTGTCAGCAGATTGGAATTTTCTACTTCCTCTCAAACTGTTTAACAGTGAGCACAGCTTGTTCCGACAGACAATACACAGCAAAATCAATACCACAAGATAAATATCTTGGTTGTCATCTGTGAAGAAGTGCTCCTGCGTGAGCCTACTATCAGTCTGTCTACTGGCACCGATTACACAGATCAGTCAGCAGTTAGACAGCCAGAGAGAAACTGCTAGATGTTTTAATCCTCATAAGGGAGCCCAGACCAACAGATAGATTGTCTATGGAGAACATTATATATTGCAGGGCACTGGTTACTCAATCAGTTAGAAATGATCAAAGTAATAAAACAGAGCCAGGATGGGCACACAGGTGTGAAAAATTTGCTGCAAACAGACCAGCTGTGTCACAGAGGGTCAGACAGCTACTGAAACAAACAAAAGCAATGCAACCATGTCATTACTGCATCCATGTGGAAATTATCCCCACTAATTTTTTTATTTGGCTCGGGTTTTAGAACACCTGAATGCACGATGATTGTTGGCTTACAAAACCTTCACTGAGTAATCTGTCCAAATAATGACCCTTTCTGCACGAAGACACGGTAAAAAAATACCGGTTTAATATGCCATTCAGTTCCAGTTGGCTGACTCAGGAAAACTGAAAACTCAAGGGCAAGCTTGAAAACCATCTGTTCAGCTGGAGCCTCTTTGTCACTGCTCACCATTACATCTGACCAGAATGTATAATTAGCAAATATAATACTTTTGGCCTACTTTCTCTCTTTTTCAGACAGTCTTTTATAATCTCTTTCCTGTTCCTATTGTATATCTGCCTCATACTCATCAACAAAATCAAACTGACTAACAAGAGTGTAAACTATCTCTTTGCCATGGTTCCGTTGTCAATGATACAAGGTATGTTAGCTTAATAAATTGCATAAACACACAAATCAATTTAAAGAATATAAAAAGAAATTGTTCAAGGAAACATTTGATATTGAACACAAAGTTTAAAATCTAGTGTTGCTAAATTCAGAGTTTTATCAACTCTTGCGTAAAGTGGTTGATCAACACAGTCATCCAGTATTCACTGTGGAGTACTGAATGCCTGTAATTTAGAGATCAAAGGTAGATTTTGTTTTTTAGTTTTGAGAAAAACATGTTTTTTTCTAAAATTGAAGGTCATTCTCTTTTATGACAGATTTTATAAGGAGTGGTTTTCTCTTGACTACACATATGCATTACTAAACTGTAGTTAGTTTGTGCCTCTGAGACTGCAGATCCCTCCACATGTCTCCTCTCATTGTATTATATTTACAAGGCTTCCTATATTTGGTGTGCCAAGCTAGACAGGCAATAGCTATGCTCAGAAGTGACACTCTTGATAATCCCTTTGATGGACTAATGATTTCTACTGGCAGTCTCTTCTATTTGGTTTGACAGTTCTGGGTTAAATGCCTTCTTCTTGAAAAAGGATGACCAGAACATATACTGAGACCTGGGACAGAACCCTGATTTACTTTATTCTATCATTACATAAATTTATAATAAAGAGTTAAATGACAGAGAAGCTTTGACTTTTGAGTGACTACTGCTAATTAGTTATTATTATTAGTAAAATTAACATTTTACAATTTACATCCTTCCAACTGGAACAATGACTGAAGACTGTCTACAGTCAACAGAAATATCAGAACAGAAGAAGCTGTTTGTTTTGCATGCATGACTAAATGGAAAGTTAAACTAGGAACAGCTTAAGTACCATCTGCAATGAGTGCAAAAAAAAGGAAAAATCTAAATGGAGGAGGGTGGAGGGCTTGGAGAGTGGTTCTGGAAGTAGATAGTTGCCTGTGATCCATGACATGATATTACAGTTATTGTTTCACCCATCAAAATAGGCTATATCTAATTTCACTCATGTATGTAAATGGGGTATTCCAAGAACAACATGAACATATTTAAAAACAGCAAACGTTTTAAATGTTCACTTCATGTGTATTTTCATAGCATGCAATACATGTCTTGCACATATTAAATGGCTACCAGCAGTCCTACTTTTAATCTCAGGTCCTTAAGGGGTGATGGCAACAGATGGCAAGAATAGTTAGCATTCGAAACATGAGATCCACAATCAGAAGAGGTCTTATGCGTTCGTAGAAGTCATATATACTGGTTTCTTCAATTCCAATTTATGCATGATGACAACTGTAGTGCACAGTTGTTGTATGACTTGCAAAGATTTATATTGGCTGTGCTATTTTTTGTCATAAAGAAGAACGTCTCAATTTTGTTTTGTTTTTTGTCGGGGAAGAGGGGTGCTAAACATTTTGACACTTCCACTTCAGATTCTCCAAGTAAACCACCAATTCAAAAAGCAGTCATGGGGTGATAGCTCAGAGGGTAGAGCAGATCTCCTCAAGCCTCAGAGTGAGCGGTCCGAATCCCAGTCCTTCCAGGCTACACAGGCTACAAGTTTTCCTTGGACAACACACCAAAACCCTGTATTAGTGCCGATATGTACTGTCTGGCAGCTGTCCAACAACAATTGTCCCTGAGAGCAACAATAAATTATCAAATATTAATGTATGTAGACTTATTTTATAAACATGGGTTATGATGCACTATTTTTCTGTTTCCAGTTGATATAAGGCAATGTGATTTTACAGGAACCACTTCTGGATAATTTTTCAGAAAACAAAACATATTTTTTGCTATGAAACCTAATTATAATCTACAAGTGAATCATACGCTACATAAGCAAATTTTGCTGACATGGATCTTACAAAAAACAGGTGCACTTAAACAAACAAATTTCTTTATTTACTTTAAAGTAGACTTCTCTTGATTTTCTTAAAAGAAAAAATAGAATCAAGGTAACAAGGTAGAGTCAGAAAAACATACAGGAATTACCAGATCCTAACCACAGTGATAACCATGTATCACTGAAACTATTTGTCTCTACAGCTGTTTCATTTCTACATCACCAATATGTTGAACACAGATGAGGCAGAGAAAATTCATAGTATACCTGTGGGAAAAGGCAATGGTTAACTGTGGAAAAACTCCCCTTTGATCTGAACCAAAATTCACAGATTTAAAGCCCTCTTAGAGCACACTGTTGAACAACACATTTAATATATTCCAACAAAAGTAAGAGGTTATATGAGTCAAAGCCAAAGTACATATATTCCACTTTAATACTGAGTGTCAAAATCCATGTTGGAATTTCAAAGTAAGAAAAGTTTCCCTTTAAATTGTGAGGCTGGCTCCTTTATAGTTTACAAAAATCTATAGAATAGAAGAATAGTCTAAACAATGTGCTGAGAATCAGAGTAAACAAGAAGCAAGTGAGGAAGTGCTGTAAAGTGGGGCACAAAGTAGGCCGCACTCTTTCTTTCCAAAGGTCAGTCCCGTTGCAGTCTCTCCTAGGTGGTTTATAAATTCCCACAAATGCACCACAGCTTCAAAAGCTACTAAAAGAGATGGGTCTTGTTTTTTCATGGTAAACACATATGTAAGACTGTATACAGCTTCCAATTCTGATATTCTTAGCATCAGGGCTCTACTTAGGATGTTCCACCAGGCCATCTGTGTGGACGTCTGTGATATAAACTGTCCTCAAGCTTCCATATCCTACTTTAAGTCTCTATGCTGCTTTTATCATACTGCTTCTCCATTCTCCAACCCACTAATGGTCTGAAACTGACTGGCCTTCCATATTAGAGCAGATGTCAGGTATAGTAACAAGAACGTTCATTAAAAGCTGAGCAGTAAAGTAAGAAATTATGTCTTAATACATATGGGAAAAAGGTTTTGTAGGTTATGTAGATTTTTATAATAAGGTTTTTTTTTACACAAACTTCAAGATTTATAAAATATATAAAAAATTCAAATTTGAGTGCTGATCTGAGACGATTTTGCCAATTAGGCTGTTTAATGTTGAATTTATAAGATGAGTAATTATCCTCAGGATTTCATGCAGATGAGTAATAGTGTGTTTTCATTAAAAGCAGAATATTAAACCTTAGGAAGCATCAACTGATTCTTTTTTATTTTTTTACAATCAACCCTACTCAATGATTACTTTTTCTTACTTTTTTTGAGACCTTTAAACTGTGTCACACAACAGTGCCTATGAAAAGCAGTCACTGTCTTTGGAACTTTTCACAGTTTTTTTGTTGGTTTACACATCCATATGTTTCCTTAGCTACATGTGGCACTATATTTCCCAGCTTGTTACTAAGTTTGGCTGTCTCACTTTTGTCATGTAGGGTTTTGCAGCTGACTGCTGCAGCTGGAAATGATGCTCACGACAGCAGTGAGGGCGCAAACGAACAAAGCTGCCAAGTCAACAGATCCATCTCAGTGATGTAAACAACTTCCATATGCTGGTGAAGCAATACATTTGAAAACTCAGTCGTAATATTCATAATGTTCTATACTTATTGTTTCACTCACTAAGTCAATAAAAGACAGCACAGTACATCATACGTACGTATATTACAGTTTAAATCACAGTTTATTAATTATCACCTTCTACTGCAGAAAACTTATTTTGCTTATTTTGTTGATACTACCAGTTTTTTAGAGCAGTGGCTGTAGGACAGCATGTTTCATTTGTGGTTTTGTTTTGCATTCCTCTTACCACCTCCCTCTCCATAACTGGTCTAGTGATGACAGTCATCTCAGATTATAATAAAAATCCAACCGCGAATATATTTGGCTGGAAGCTTCTGAACAATTCATCACGTACAAAACTCATGGTCTTGAAGGTTAAGAGCTGTTGAGAAGTAATTGCTGTTTGGAGGCTTAGTGATTACAGACCCTGTAAATGTAGTTATGTCCCAGGGATGTGCTCTTTCTCCTGATTTGCTTTGGCACCTTATTTCATCTTGGTTAGTCATAAATAAAAATTGTTTTGGGCAGGACATTCTTAGCTGCAGCACCAGAAGAGGGA
>JAUBNQ010000023.1:18414960-18425686 GCA_032353495.1 Ctenopoma kingsleyae
AACTAGTCCATGCATTTGTTACTTCTAGGCTGGACTACTGTAATTCATTACTGATAGGATGTCCCAATAGCTCATTAGAAAGCCTTCAGTTAATCCAGAAAGCTGCAGCCAGAGTTCTGTCTGGAATTAGCAAGAGAGATCATATTTCAACTACATTAGCTTCTCTCCATTGGCTCCCTATAAAATCTAGAATATAATTTAAAATCTTTCTCCTAACATACAAAGCACTTAATGACCAACCTCCACCATACCTTAAAGACCTCATAGAACCATACTGCTCCAGCAGAGCACTTCGCTCTCAGAGTGCTGGTTTACTTGTGGTTCCTAGAGTTTCCAGATGTAGAATGTATGTATGTAATTCTGTAAGGTCTTAAACCTTACAATGTAAAGTGCCTCAAGATGACTTTTGTTGTGATTTGGCGCTATATAAATAAAACTTAATTGAATTGAATTGAATTGAATTGAATGAGGAGCATTTTATTCAGTGGAGAAGAGGTACAGTACTGTTAAACAAGTTTGACTGTGTTGTTTGGCTGTGTCTTTGGCTTTTCAGTGTCAGGAGACGTTAATGCATCATTTACAGCGTGCACAGCAAAGGTCAGACCTGCTTCCCAGAGTGTTGCTGTTCTGATGTCATGGTGGCAGGTGTTAAGACAGTAGGTTCGCTCAGGCTCGGCTGACATGCTGTTTTGTGCAGGGTTAGATTTTGTGCTTGAGAAAGAGAAAGCCAAAGCTAGTGATCATATTTCATGATATAGCCTATTTTTCCTTTTGCTTTGGAGAGTCATTGAGGTTGACTGAAACTATAACTAATAATAGGTGACTACTTAATGAAATCTATACTTCTTTCTGTTTTTGTACATGCCTGCTTTTTATTCCTCCTGCTCAAGAGCAGCAAAGCAAGAACACTGGGAATGGGACAACACAGACACAAAAGAGAGAATCTGTGTTGTGGATGAAGAAAGCCTCAGAAAAGCAGAACCACAGCATACACAAAACAATTATAAGAAGTAGCCCACAATATGCAATGATGAATATAAATAAATAAGCCTTGACTGTCACAGGCATTATTAATTGTCCCTGGCCTTTGAACTGAACATTTTTTCAGGCACTGCTCTGTCTTCACAATCTCTGTCCAGTATTACTGACTGGCTAAAAAAGATTTTATACAGGTCCTGATGTATCAGTCTCTCTGAAGTGACTCTTGCATTTATATGGTATAAATATGGCCAGATCAGTACATATTATTAACATACTTTTTCAGGAAAGTAATATATACTTGCAGTAATTTCCCTTTGTGTATGTTTTAAACTCTAGTGTTTGAAAATCAATGTGTACCACAATAATAAAGTTCATTTACTGGCATTATCTCTGAAACAATAAAATAGGTATTGATCTGCTTTACAGCAAAACACCAAATATTTATGCAAATTTTCAGGCCAATTAGCTGACATAGTCACATGTCACTGTGGGGACTGTGTGAAATGCCATAATACTGTAGATAACACTACTTAATTTAAATACAAAATAAGAACAAAAAAAACAAACACAAAAAAAAATCTGTCAGCTGCCCAAGTGGAATAATGAGGCAATCAACATGGCAGCAGTAACATTTCTTATATCTGCACATTGCTTCTCCTTCACCTAATCAGAATGGAAAGACAAAATGTTGAATGAATGAGGCGAATAGTGGCAATAAGTGTAAAGGTATGAACATGGTAATAAAACAAAGATGATGTTTTTCTTTGGCTTTACAGTATTTCATATTTCTAGAAAGCATTTCCTCCTACACAGGCTGTTTGAGACAATTCAAACGTAATTATGTTTTGGAGCAGAGAACCATCAAGCAGAGAGTGGCTGTTAGTCTGTTTGTGTTGCATCAACAGAAAAACTCAAGGCTGAAGAATAAATGTGAAGCTACTCTGGTTCTGTTCCATGTTCAGGGACAGTGTGAGCTCTGGCACAGTGAAATTATAGCAAAATGTGTGTAATGTCTTCTTATTTAGACAAGACTGCCTGTGTGATACATTAATAAGTAGATATAAAGATGTTGGTTAGTAACGGCTCACAATTGGACAAGTCATTGGTCTACATGTAATGGATGTATGGATAATTACTGAGTTGATGGACATTTTCTGCTGCAGTGTTAAGGTCAGTCCAGCAGCTGGTTTATGCTCCAGTTGGGGTAGATGCATCCATGTGCATGTTTGCGTGTGTATGTCAGCATATGTTAGAGAAGAAAAAAAAAAGTCAGATCACATGAAAAACAGGCAATTATATTGTTACAAAAGATTTGATAAAGTGTTTGTACAGTGTAATGTGATGATACAGCCAGTGTGTGTGTGTGTGTGTGTGTGCAACAAAAAGAGGAGAACCCCCAGCAGCCCTAAACCTGTCTGACTGTGAGAGCTTAATTTATCATGCAGAGGCAGCAGCTGCAGCTCTTGGTACTTTCCTGTCTCTCTGTCACACGCACGCACGCACACACACTCACGCACACACACACACGTCAAATACTGTCTCATCTTTGGGTGTGTGATGGGAATAAGAGAAAATATTATTAGAAATAAACAAGGAAAACAGTCCAGATTACATCTCCACACTTTCTGTAACTGGACTATAGGTCACTCATATATGTATAAACCGTTACAACGGTGATAATGAGGAAGAGAGATTATTCACTCACATCATGAAAGATAGCAAGCCCTTGTCCGGCGCTGTGCAGCGGCTGCTGTTGCAGCTGAGACCGAAGGTGCTTCTGTTTGGCCGACTGCAGGCACATAGTGATCATCTCCGTACAAGCCAGCATCTTTGAACGCGTCGAGAAAACACTTGAATGTCGCGGATCACTCAAACTGTTTACTGGCGAAAAGGCGTGGAAGGAGTGCAGCGAGAGGTAGGGTGCAGGTGCGAGAGATGTCAAGTGAAAGCGAGCAGGCGGGGACTCGGAGATGCTCTGCAACTTTGTGGTGCGCTCCTGAGCAGATCTGCCAGCCCCTCCTGCTGGAGCCGCTGTGACTCGCTCGTTTATCTGCGCTGTGGATCAAAGTGTGATCAGGACTAAATGCTTCATAGCCTGTGAACCTTTTCTTTAGATATGTTTCGTTTATGCATGAACTACAGCGACCCCATGTTTAAATGCTGTGCGAAGATTCATCAACTGCAATCCACTAATCCTAATTATTAGCACAAATACAACTCATTAGATCTCAGAATGCACAACCAGACAAATGTACTGAGTTTAACAGGTTAACATTTTAACGTTACTAGTGAGGCCAACTTTTTTGCGAACAAACTTTTGGCAGACACTGCCCCCTGCTGGGTGTTGTGAGTCAGTGCTTTGAAAATGAAATCAAATGAACTTATAAGGCTTATAATTATTGTTTTATTCTCTCATTGTCAGATTGAAGCAGTGTCTTTGAAGTGAAGAGACTCTGACCGGTGCAGAACAGCAATGACCTGCCTCAAATTAAAGCGCGACAAAGAATCGTTTTAAACACGTGTGAACAATCACCATATATATACTCAATTATTATTCTTAATTTTAAAATATAAATAATCATTAAATACTTTTTAATTATTAGAAACAGTTTAGGACCATGAGGGGGGGCGGAGCATCAGGTCCAAAGCGATCCCTTTAAGTTTTCTCTTCCTGGACCTAAGTCAGTTTCACTTTATGTTTTACCTGTCAGTGGCTGAGAAGTGAGAACTGCATGCAGCAGGATCAGAAGAAGAAAACACGTAGTTTGGTTTTCATTCAGCTTGAAACTGTCATTCACTTGGCCCGATAAACGACCTTTCTTATCGTTAATTCGACTGCAGAGGGAGCGAATGCTGCATGAGGACAGGACTTCAACAACCAGACCCGAGGAGGTGGGACGTAAACTTGTCTTATAAACAGCTCTGTTTGTCCATAACTATGAAGCGTGGTAATAAACATGACGTTTTGTGTTGCCTGACATTACAGGTGTAATTATGGCGTCTGAAGTTACACGGAGCGTCAATTTGAAAGAAGGTAACTAGTACTACAATTTAGTTTCGATTTTGTTATTAGATCTAAACTAATTCCATGTCACGCATTCTTCTGCCAGATTAAAGTACAGTCAGATATATCTTCTCTTTTCTTTTGCGACATGTTGATGTGTATGTTTAAAAACCGTAGCCAGTACACCACACAGTGCGTTTCACAGGTGACAACTGTAGATAAGAAAAAATGTTAGTATGCGTTCACGAGAAGTCACGTGACGACATGACGTTCACCTCCCGCAGCGGAGGAAGTCGCCCTCTCCCTGAGTGACGCCCTCAGCTGCGGGGACAGTGAAGAAGCGGTGAGGCTGTGTCAGAGGCTGTCCCAGCTCTGTGTCCCGGTGTGTGTCAGCGTCAACAGTCAGGCCTACCCGCAGGACTCCATCAGGTGAGAGACAGCTGACTCTGTGTTTGATTGATTATTATTATTATTATTATTATTATTATTATTATTATTATTGTTATCATTATCTGGTTAGGATGCGCATGATAAAACATGACTGATGGATTCTGTTGTTGTCACTCTAAAGGTTGTGGGTTGGAGTGGAGGATGCTCAGTCAGATACCTACATCCCAGTGACTGTTGTGGTTTCTTCTGCCATGACAATTGCGCAACTGAAAGAAAAGGTACTGATATGGCAGCAGTGATTACCTGAACATTCACAATATGTTACCTCACCTTTGATATACACTATAAACACTAAACTAACCCGTGATCCATTACATACTGTAGTAGGCCGATGGATCAATATTATTATGTTTCATATCTTATATTTTCAGTGCAATTCTTTATAGTGAATGATTTGTGTTGCCCTCATTTCACGTTCGCAGGTCAACCATGACTTTGGGTTCCACCCACTGCTGCAGCGTTGGGTGATTGGGAAGCGCCTGGCTCAGGACCAAGAGACACTGTACAGCCACGGCGTCCGTCACGACGGAGACCGGATCTTCCTGTTTATCCTCTCAGCACATGCTGCTCATCTCACACGCCATCAACACAAAATGGACCAGGAGCAGCAAGTCATAGAAGGTCAGTACCACACACACACACACACACAAACTCACACGCAGACACACACAGAGATCAACGCTGCAGTGGGTGTTTGTTTCATTGTCCGTTAATGCATTGGTTTAGACTATTGCAAATACAGAAAAATGAGAAATGAAACTGTCCAATCATTCAGTGCAAAATTTAGTTGTTGCATGCAAAGTCAACCTGCCAGTTAAAAGGAAGTTTTATGGAATGATGATCTATTCTTAGACATTGTGGAGTCGATGGAATCGATGCAGCTTTTGCCCAGAGGTCTGGGTGGAAGTGGTGCTGAGAAGACTCAGCTCACTCCTCCTCCTCCTCCTCCAAAACCTACAAAACCTCCAGCACCTCCCGTGCCTCCCAAGCCTCTGGTCAGATGATAAATTTTGCCTGCATAATATACATAGTGTGTATCCAGGCACTGTACAAACGTACTGTATGTCTGTGTTTGTGTGTAGCTGGGCTGGTCTTGTACTTTGTGTACATTTGTAAACAAGCCTACACGTCCTGGCTGTGAGATGTGTGGAGAGGAAAGGCCAGAGGACTATATGGTTCCTGACATCTATCAGCCAGACCAGGAGGAGGTTGTGCGACTTCAACAGGAACAGCTGGCCTTGTTGCAGTTTGAACAGGTAACAGTGACAATATGAATTTCTAAAACATTTCAGTCTGGTACTGTGTAGTTTGTCAAAATCTCACCAAAATCTGTGCAGTTTGCACACATGTTAATATCTTGTAGAGGGAAATGTCTCTTTGCTTAGAGCTAATTTCATCATTTTTCAAAAACCCAATGCATTAGAAATTTATAAATATTTATTACAGAAACTTGAAATTATCTGTATTGATAGCTTCAGGCCCGCTGCACGTTTATTATGGCTCCTTTTTATAACAGATACTCAATAGATGAGCTAACATTCTTTGTAATACAGTATTTATGATAACTTAAGAACCAATAGATGACACATATATGCAACACAACCAAACAGCATGATGTAAGTATAAAACTTGGGTCATACTCATTTTCATCTGTTGCTGACTTTCTAATGTATTATAATGTTTGTAATGAGAGAATTAATCTCTTTGTCCTTGTGATAAAGGCTAAGCAGGAAGAACGAGAGAAGAACTACCTATCGCTGTTGGCAACAGAAGACCAGAACCTCATCTCTAACACCACAGAGACAGACTGTCCTATCTGTTTCTGTCCTGTGGAGCCAGGAGAAGGCATCGTCCTCAGAGAGTGTCTACACACCTTCTGCAGGTGTGACAGGAAAACTTTAGAACCTGATAAAAGTTTTCAGTCTGCTTTCTAAAAGTCTACACTGACCATAAACATGTCTTTATTGACAAATTGTTCATATTTAGCTCAGTTTTTTAATGCATTTACCCACTCGTATTGTGTGTGTCTTTGTTCAGGGACTGTCTAAAACAGACAATAGTGACCAGTCAAGATGCTGAGGTGTCCTGTCCTGACAAATGTGACAGCAAGTTACTGGACCGAGAGATCCAAGAGGTAAGACAGGAGAACAAAAACATTTGGAATAAATGAGAAAAAAATTCTAATCTGTTATGAGGGTGACCACATTTTGTTTTCAGTTGTTTCACAGATTCAATTCACAGAAAAATGTGATATTACTGAAACAGAACAAGCATAAAGGCCATGTGCTGTATATTTTGCTTATTGTTAGTTAAGAAAATCTTTGAATTTGTGAGTAAGTAATTAAGTGAACATAATAGTGATATCATCAATATAAACAGCATGGTGGCCCTAAATAACAGATATTCTACAATACGTCAGAGGGGATGAACTTACACGTCATTAGTCTTTAGACATTTAGTCAAAAGTGAGTGCCATTTTTCAAACCGCCCTCTAAGCAGCAGATATCATTTCTTATTTCTTTTATGTCAAGGTAACATCCATCCTCCATGCAAACTCTCTCTCTCTGTCTTTGTGTTTTTGTTACTGCTTTGATCCTGGATTCAGCTTCTCACAGAAGAGGAGCATCAGCGCTTTTTGGAGTTGCGTCTGAACATCGCAGAAAGCCGCTCAGAGCACAGCTTCCACTGTCAGACCCCCAACTGTCGAGGATGGTGCATCTATGAGGATGAAGTCGATGAGTTCCTGTGTGAACTCTGTAATGAAACCAACTGCATTCTCTGCAGGGTAGCTGTGTTGCATTTACTAGATACATTTGTTATGTGAAATAAATTAAAGACACCAAACATAAAGTACGTTGTATAACTATGTTTTCAGGCCATCCATAAAGACATGAATTGTAAGGACTACCAGGATGATCTTCGCATCCGAGCAGAGAATGACCAAGCAGCTCAGCAAACTAAGCAGATGCTAGAGGTAGGTCAACGTTTAATGACTGTGTGATAACACTGGACAAATATAAGGATTCACAATTGATGCTGCGCAGATTAAGAGCACACACTCACTCATTCTGGCTGTTATATTTGTAACAAAGGCATTTCCTCCAAGGTGCTACATTACTGATAGTGCAAGCAGCCAGAGTCTTAACAGTCTTCATTAAAGAAGCTTAACCATGCAGTGAGAGTGGGTGGTCCTTCCTTCTTACCCGTGTACAGTGTCAGCGCAAACCATCCAGCATTCATCCTCGGAATAAATCACTGGGACCAACAGCTCATTCTGAAAACTGAGATAACAGGGAGATTTCCTCCTTGGGATAATGAAGATTTTCTGCTCTTTTCTTTAGCTATTTCTGCAGCTTAAGGCACAAAAACTTTGCATTCATATCATAGTGGTTGGAAGGACCTGGGTTCGTGCCAGCGGCCGGGTGCCTTTCTGTGTAAAGTTTGCATGTTCTCCCAATGCCTGCGTGAGTTCCTCCTACAATCCAACGACACGCACTTAGATTAATGGGTGAATCTAAATTGTGTATATGTGAGTGTGGTACATGGTGCATGTTCGTCTTTCTCTGTCAGCCCTGTGATACACTGGCGATCTGTCCAACGTGTACCCTGCCTCTCACCCAGTGACAGCTGGGATTGTGTCCAGCACTCCTGCGTCCCTTAAGAGGAAAGGTTTTTAGGATAATGGATGGACAGAAGTTATTATTTTGATACTCACCAGAACAGGAATTTCTGAAGGCTCTTAAGTATGAAACTTGTAAATATTAAAGTTATTATATTATTTTGAATAAAACTGAGATTTAATTTATGTTATCTTGTGTAAAGACATGAAAATAGTTCATGATTTAATCATGAATGAAGAACTGATTTGTTTTCTTTTATTAAATTATAAATGCTCCGATTTGTGAAAGCTTCTAAACTCTTGACATGCAGTATCAAAACTTCAGGCTTAACATCTTAAATTATATTTCTTGCACTACCAGTGTTTCAGTTTTGTTTGCCTGAGCTTTGTGTTTTGGGATATTTCTCTCCTTGACTACTTGTACCTTTAACACCATTTGGCTATATTTCATCACAGAACTTGCTTCAGAACGGGGAAGCCATGAAATGCCCACGGTGTGACATCATCGTCCAGAAAAAGGATGGATGTGATTGGATCTGCTGTTTGATGTGCAAAACAGAAATCTGCTGGGTTACAAAACAAGCTCGCTGGGGACCAAATGTGAATACCAACACACACATGGAGCTAGAAAAACACATTGTCAGACAGTTTTGGTTCAGTGTTGAGGAAAGTTATTATTCTATGTGGTTGAGGCACAAATCTGATTTGTTTTCCTGTTGTTGTTTTTTTTTTTTTGCAGGGCAATGGTGACACCTCTGGCGGCTGTAGATGTCGAGTAAATAATCAGCCTTGTCATCCTAACTGCCAAAACTGCCACTGAGCCGAGCACACTAATGAACACATAATATACAGTATATGCAACTGCAAACAAATGTACTATCTGAAGAAACACAGCTGATGCTTCTGGCTTAATATTGACTGCAGTTCGTTGTTCTGTTGATTTATTTTGCTTACATTCAGCCTTGATTTCAGTGGAATACTGACAGGACAGGGTACAGTAGTTACCCCACTGCTGAGGCACACCATTCTTCAACAGTGTGGTAACCACAGATCAAAATGCTATACAGAAGCTATACTAACTGCTAGTTACAGTACAGCATGTCTTCAACATCTCTGCACCTGAGGATACTAACTCTCAATGTGGGAAAATAACCTTTACTAGGATCTACTGATGTAAAAATAATACTTATTAGAATTTGGCTGCTGCTTTCATCACAGCTGAACTCAAAATACAAAGCAAATACAAATTCTGGTGCAAGTGATGCAACAACTCATATGTTACTAAAATAATTGATTTATTATGGGAGTCGTATGCAGTGGGATTTTCTTTCAGTTGACTAATCACACTGTGGTGAAGGATGTTTAAGTGTTTACACTGAATGAATGTGTTCATAATGAAAAGCAGCAGTTCTCCTGCACATATTAACTTTAAATTATCAGGTTTAAAATACAGAATAGTGAGGAAATAATGATGCCATATTTTTTTCAGGGATCTTTAGTGTTAATGGTAAGTGTTAATTCCTCAAGAATTGCAGTAAGCAATGTATTATTTACAATAAATATTTTTTTTTTATCTTGTTGGTTGGATTTTACCTTTACTTAAACATGTTTTAAAACGTCTTTGTCATTAAAGAAAACAAAAAACCTGAGCCTTTTAGAGGAAGTTCATGTCTGCTGCCTGAAACAGTCAAGCCCCAGCTTTTTTTGTAAAAAAAATAAATAAATAAAAGTTACACATGACAAAGCTTATGTTAGTAGAAGTTGTACTTTGTCAGGTATACCTTTGTTGCTTATATCAATGCATGTATTTGAAAGCTGATAAGCCTTAACTACACTTACAATGGATTTACAAGTACTGCATGCACTATTGAAAGACAATGAAAGACATGTATGTTGGAAGTAAGGTCAAAGTACAACTAAAGCTGACAGTACATGTGTAACTGAGGTCTGTAGGGTACAGCTGAAGCTGATAAAGGACAGCTGAATGTAACAGGATAGCCTATGTTCACTGATGTTGAACTAATAATACAGAAATACATGTTTAGGAATGCACAAACATTGAGAATGGACTTTAAAGTGAGGAAGGAAACATCTCCATCAATTACAGTTTTCAAAAAACACAGATTTAAGACTTTTTAATGAGAGGTAGAGTAGTGTAAGGAGTGAAAAAGTCTAATGAAGTAATTAAAAGTGTTTCCAGAAAACTGTCGGCAACAACTCATCATTCCAAGCAGAATAATTTTATGTCTTAAAACATGTTCGGAAGTTATAAGTACTTAGCTGTCAAAACACTATATTATTAGCTACATACTGTGTGAAGTAGTTGACACTTTAACATTTTACTGTGTCCAAACAAATACATTTAACATTTTCACACCAGTTTATTAGCATTTTCCTGTACAACTTTACATTAACATGACTGTTTCATTATAAGAAAATAAACATAAAAGGCAGATAAATCATTTAGTGCAATAAAAACAAATGAAAACCACTAAGTGCAGACACATGGTGCATTAAAATACTGCTGAACTATACTCTCAGGCACCTCAGAGCTTCCCTGGACATGTTCCAGGTCACCTTCGTTTTGCTCAGTCCGTAGATCTTTTTTTCCAGCTGAATCAGTGGTTCACTGAAAAGGCAATAAATTGACTGTAATGTAGGAATGGGATACC
>JAUBNQ010000023.1:18425786-18436923 GCA_032353495.1 Ctenopoma kingsleyae
GTAGATCTTTTTTTCCAGCTGAATCAGTGGTTCACTGAAAAGGCAATAAATTGACTGTAATGTAGGAATGGGATACCCAAGTGTTCATTTCCTATTATATAACAGTAAAAGCACTTATCTCAACATGTCACTTGAATGACGTCTACAAGATGTTATATTTTTTTGATCCAATGTAAATGACCTACAACTCAGTCAATAATTCAGTCAGAGAAAAAAAAAACATCATAAAGACTTCAGATAATTCAAATTTAACCCTCTTTCAATGAAGTGTTCAAACAAACTATTCACTTGGTTTTTTTATATTAAGACTTAGTTTTCAGGTGAGTAAAGGTGATTGATTGACAGTGACAGGAACACTGGAATGAGCTGCTCGTTCTACACCCAATACCTTTTACTGAATGGCATGTGTTCAAATTAAATCATATTCAAAACAAAATTGTGACATAGTGAGGAGGGTAATAAGAAGGTTCTGGTGCTTTTTCTGACAGGTGCACCCTTCCACCAGCTGTGAGCAATGTGTCTATCAAACACTCATTTTAAAGTGATTTTGTAAAATGAATGCAGTCAGTGCAAAATATGTACCCCACTGTGCCAATCCAAACACTACGCTAGCTCCGTAAAGTCACCCCAGCTCTGTTCTTTTCTGTTACCAGGTTGCTGATTTATAAAGACAGATTTAATCTTTGACTCCCGATGATGACAGAGAAAACAAACCGTGGTCATTTAAACGCATGAAACGCAGACACCTTTTTAAATTTGTGCAACCAAACAATTAAGTGACTAACGAATTAGAAAGTTCTTGTAAAACAATTTTACTGATTTACTTTTTTTTTCCTTTACCTTTGTACAGTGCACTCTATTCTGGACACAAATAAAATGATCCAAAAGTGAAATGTGTAGACAACTGAAAAATAATTAGTCTGAGAATAGAACCTACTTTTTACCGTGACTACAAAGTCTTATTCAAACAACTAAAGCCGACACAAGAACCTAAAAACATAATAAAACCATGACCTTAAAAAGTGCCTGTGTGACATGACCATGTCTCATATAGACACTTCCATACCTATATATTAAGAAACAGTAAATTATACAAAGAGTGTTCTATTGGTCTCAATCCAGGTATCAAATAGTAAAGTACCCACACGCACACACGCACGCACGCACACACACACACACTAATACATAACACTCAGCTCTCTTAATTGGCAGCAGTTTGAAGTGTAGTTAGTCGACCAAGCTTTCAGCATAAATCTCTGTGAGCACAACTAAATATCAGATTATCCTAATACCAAAGATAAATAAACTTTAATAATGACGCCATCAGTAATAGCTATTAGAAATACAGTTTCTTCAATATAGCAGGATGGATTCTTCATTTGAGAACACCAGCAACAGTAGCTGTTCCACTGGTGCACAGTCTTCAGAATTCACTAACAGGACCCTCAGCTGGGACCTTACAAACCCTACATACAACAGGACAGGAAGAGGAGTGTTAACTAGTTCCATTTACAGAGTACACTCCAGACAGTGTTACTGACTGCAGGATTTGTGGTTGGATTAATTAAAGGGATCCTGGAAACAGACCAGCTAAATTCAGTCAAGGACAGGTAAGGTGGGTGTGTAGGGTAAAAGAGGAGTAGCTCAAGGAAAGAGGTCCAGTTTGGGGGCCCATTCTAGGGCAGTGTTGACCACAGCTAGAGCTGCTGCCCCTAAAGCTACTGTCAGACCCATGACAGCCAGTCGAACAAACCGCCGTGCTGCTGAAGGCTGAGCAACTGCCACTACCGAGTTTGCCGCTGATGTCTCCAGCGCAGACTGTTTCTGTCTGCGTCGGCGGCGAAGAACGGAGTCTGGTCGCTGCTGAGTGGACGCAAGTTCAAAGTCTTTAAAGGTGGAGGTTGCCATGCTTAGGATGTAAAGGGACAGATACATAGAAAATAGAGAGAAATTAAAAAGGTTAACAAAAGAACAGCAAGTAGTTGGAGTTGTCATATGAATGACAATAGTCAGCATGTGACTGTAAAAAACAGAGAAATAAATGATCCATCACCAAGGCAAGTAGTGTTCTGTAGATACCTTTCATGTGAGACAGCCTCTTTAGCCAGTTCAGAAGGAGGGAACTGGACAAAGAGGTCTCCGGCTCGGCTGATGAGTGTTTCATACGGCAGATCCTGGGGAATCTGAGACAGCAGGTGATGAACCATTGCCATGTCACATTCACAGTCCAATACCTCCTCTTCTCTGTATAGTACGATCTGCAAAAATCACACACAAGGGTAGATTTGTCAAAGAGCCGCAATGGTAAAAATCTATCAGACATAAACAAATAATAATGACAGGCCTAAGACGATCAGATTAGCCAAACCAGAGCCACATTTTAAACTGACCTAACACCTAACATAAAAGATCAATAAAAGCCCAACAATCACTTTTCAAAATGCATTAGAGGTTATGGCCTCCTTACATTATATCCACCCATCTATTATCCTAACTGCTTGTCATGGGAGTGCTAGAGCCTATCCCAGCTGTCACTGAGCGAGAGGCGGGGTACACCCTGACCAGTAGCCAGTCTATCACAACTATTCTTGCCTTTTTCAATGACTAATTGATTCGGCAGAGTTAACTGAAAGCTGGAACTTACCACAGCAGCAAAGTAGATGGGCATCAATGGATGGCACGCCAAGAAGAAGTCATACAACCGGACAACATGGCGGAAGTCTGACAGGACATGGCCAAACCAGGTGATCAGCCAACTGAGAGCAAACACTGTGCCCACCTCAGCCCTAAGAATCAAAGCATGACAGTAGCCCTGTTAGATCAGCACACAACACTAGTGTTTTCTTACAGTATGCTCTATTTCAGGTGCAACATAGTACATAGTGAAAGACCAATAGTTACTGGAAACTGCAATATGAACAGCAATTTCCCAGTTAATGCTGCTATAACTACAGCTCACTGTTGAGAATGTTAAAAGGTTTTATACCCAGAGTGTGTCTTTTGGTTATAAAACCTCGTATTTGTA
This sequence comes from Ctenopoma kingsleyae, assembly GCA_032353495.1. Classification (NCBI taxonomy): domain Eukaryota; kingdom Metazoa; phylum Chordata; class Actinopteri; order Anabantiformes; family Anabantidae; genus Ctenopoma; species Ctenopoma kingsleyae. Next base: position 18,428,812 of record JAUBNQ010000023.1, read on the forward strand.
TCGGCTCTGGCAACTTCCCATAAAAGACAGAGACTAAAACAACTTACTGTTGCATGAAATCATGCACTTCAGGGTTGACCCTCTCAATGATGGGCATCAAATAGTTAAGAATATGTTTTGTGTTATCCATGGTGGGATCCATGAAGTCCCTGAAAAAGAGGATAAAACAAAAGGGAAATTTAATATAATATAATTAATAACACACACACACACACACACACATATATATACACAGACTATATACATGGTAAGTACCTGAGGTGATGTGTGGAGAGCTTTTCCACAAGAGCAGTTGCAAGGCGCTCTCCTAGGACCAATAAGAAGGTGACAACAATGTCATGGTATCCCTGGTAGTAGTGCAGCTGGGGATTCCGTTTGAGAACTCTGAGGATGATGTTAATTAGCTCTTCTTGGAGACCCTCCCTCTGCTCATCTGGCATACCTGTATAAGTCCAACCAAATTAAAATACACTTATTACAACTGCAACAGCGATCCTATGAATATGAATGCACCCAAAACCAATTGTTTATAGCTAATAGTGAATGGGGTGCAACAGCATTTTAACAATTTTGTTCCAATTTGTTGACAACGTAAATGTTGTTTATAAAATGAATGCTGAGTTATCCTCTCTCTCTATCTCTCTATCTCTCTCTCTCTCTCTCTCTCTCTCTCTCTCTCTATATATATATATATATATATATATATATCAATCATCAGCCTTAGTTTGATGAATCCAGGTAATTTAACAACTTGGAATATGATCAAAAATGTAACCAGCTATCAGAAACCAATCAATTCAATTACACTCAGGCCAACTTCAACTGGTGTATTAAACATTCATGCTAATCATTGTTTGTTGTGTTGCAACACAGTTCCCCTCTTGATAATCCAAGTAATGAAGGATCATGAATGGTAACATTCATTGCTGGTTTTCCTGTATGAAAATAAATAAACAAATACTTTCATACATACTATATACAATCGCAAAACATCAGTATGAAATCTAAATTGTATTATGAGTACCTATCTTCATTTATTAAAAGGAAACTGAATAACACAAACAGTATAAAATACAGTATTTGTCTCCAAAGGGAAGACTAATAACTTCTGCTTTTACTTTGAATGAAAGTCTGATTCTCCTGTTCACTGAGAAGCTTCACAGTCTGGCACAGATGAAACCTCACTGACATCAGAGCTTGCGGAGGATGAAATCTCCACAGTGCTGACATTTTTCCTCCCACCAGAAAAGCCGTTTGCGTGCAGCTACTTCAATTATAGTGTTAAATCAAAGGATCGTGATCTGACAAGATCTGAGTATTAATACTACTGAAATGGACTCACAAAGATTTCAACATGCAGAGTACACAAAATGGCTGCAACTGAAGAACCCTTCTGGAATGTCATGTTGTGTGCCAAGCTGACAATCAGCAAATGCAATATTTAACAAAAAATGTGGTGAAAGTGCTTCCAAAGGGATTTCACCCAGAGGATGAAGTAAATAGCATTTAACCATTTTCAGATTCAAATAAATTGCTTTATAGAAGAGCTGAAACTACTTATTATGAACATATTCCAAATAGGACGGTTTAAAAAAAAATCCCCTTGTTTACAAGTTATAACTGGCAATAATGTTCAGAACATACAGAATGAGCACCACTGTCTGGTTCTGTTTGTGCATCTGTAGATTTACAAATATATGTGTAGGTTCTACTCACCAGGTGGGAACCTCCGGAGGGAGCGCTGGACATCCAGCAGCACCTGGTTGTAGTCCTTGTTATTCTCACGCATTACAGTTTCTGGACAAGACAAGTCACCATCAGTGTTACTACAATCTTGGCAAAAACTGAAAGAGGGAGAGCTTACATCTTCTGTGACTAGGAGAGCTCATATTTGTCATGCATAAGAATAAAGGGAAAGTATAATCAATTGCTAAAAGATAACTTACATTATGTAGCCTGTATTACTGCGTTTGCATGTGTAGCTAACCGAGTAACATTACCTGGCTCCTGATCCAGCACATGAAGGGGGACGTTGAGAAGCCGAGGCCAGACTTCACAGCGTATCTCATCAGTTAGCAGACCCCCTTCGCTGATTGCCATTCTCCTCAGAGCTGCCACATCAACCGGACTCACGCTTAGGGCCTGTGTGATCTCCGCAATTTTCCTCTTCCGTCGGGTGTCCCAGTCTGAGACACAATAAAACACTGTGAAAACTAGCTAGCCTGTTCCAACAGTTATTTGTATGCACAGAGTAACAGTACATTTACAGACCTTATTGAGGGTACGGTTAGTTAACTACTGTAGACACAAACAGTCATATTTTTACATAAAAATAAATCTGGAGAGTAGGTAAATTACTGCTGAAATACGATGAACATACTGTATGACAGCCTAGACTGAAGACAGACAACTTAGCGACGTGACACATTTAGTTAGCATTACCGTGTCTTCCATTTACAGGTGACGAGGCACCAACACTTCTAGATTTCTTCATTTTCGTCTCCACTTCTTGATGTGTCCCTGTTAGATAACATTACTTGTCATCATCCTTTGTTTGGCTAACCTCGATTTAGCCCGCCGAGGCTGCCAACTTGAAGCTAGGCGTCTAATTAGCAAGGCCAGCCCCACACAAACACGGCTCGATAGCTAGCTCCCTGGTGTTAGCTAATTGTCAAGCTAACACTACACGGCCCTAGTTCTGAAACCGCTATTTCCAGCAACTCGGCCATCATTATACCACGACTGACAAAAAGGAAACAGGGCTTAACAGCAACACGTTCACACCTATGACACGGCTACATGTTTACACTGGATGAAGCGACCAATAGGACACATGAGGGTTAGCTAACCTCCCTGCTCAGACTGACTCGTGACGTAGCCAGGATGATGGGCGGAGTCTAACTTCCTGTCTGTGTCAATAATAATAATGATAATAATAATAAACAAAAATACGAGTAGCACGGTATAAAACGTGATAGTGGCACTCCTTTTATTTTTTGCCACTAAAGGAACAGGCTTCAAGCAGTGAGTATGACATAAAAAAAACCATCCCAAGAGTCTAGTTGTTTATTAAATTAAAAAAAAACATGTTTGGTGACAAAACAAAGCATTAAAAAAAATAACGGTTTCTTGTTTTAAATAACTGTGAGCTCAGTTACAGTTACAGTTTGTTCCTTCTTAGCTCGAGCAAGAAGCCTGACTGTCTCATCTCAGTAAAATAAACACTGGTAATACGATTATGATGACTCTAGAATATTAACAAACAGAACATATTCTATTATATAAAAAATGACATTTCCAATGTGTGAAATTCTTTTTTATATTTTATAATTTGTAAAACCTTTTTTTTTCTTAAATTGGCTCTTACACCCATGGATCTTGTTTGAACACAGGATGCATGAAGTGCCTTGCAGCAGGCTATAGTACACTTAGATCTACAACCTACAAATCATAACGATGGCAATATGAAAATGCTGCTTACACAGTAGTGCAGATCTAATAATAATCTGAATTTAATATTATATGAACAAAACTCACGACTTTTACTCGCCAAATCATTAAAATGCGGATTTTTTTTTATAGTGGGGAATTTTCAATTTTTTACTAGCTAAACAAAACCAAAAAGGTTACCACAAACTCCGTTTCCTACCAAACGTATAGCCTGTTTGTGTCTGTTCGGATGAAACGAAACCGAAAATGTATAAAAGTATTTAAAGAGCAGCTTCCTGAGCTGAGGTGTCAGACCAGCTGGTGAGCTTGATCATAGACTACCGGAAGAAATGAATGATTACTGTAATGATAGAAAAGAATAGGGTTATTTTCTTCAAATTAGTTTCAATATAGATGTTAAGAGGATTTCAGTCAAGGTAAGTTGTTTTCTTTCTACCTTATGTTATTTTGTGGTGGGTCAGAGGCAACTCGCTAAATTATTACATTTTCTTCTTATTAAAAATACAGGACTGAGAATAAAATAATATTCGGACTGAAAATTAAAAAAATACTAGTCATTATACGAGGTGTATATAACTACTGAGGAACACTGAATATGAGTACATACGTAAAAGCAAATAAAAGACATTGGGCGTGTTGTAACATCGTGTCCCTACCTGTTAAGTCTTTCAGCAGTACAGTTTTTGCGGTCGGAAGCTCTCATCCCATTTCTAGTGAAAAGAAACCTACACTCCTACATAGCTGCTTCGAGAAGCCAGCAGAGGGCACACATCTGATTTGGGAGTCTTTGCAATTACAAGCAAAGAATAAAACATACACACAATTTAGTTTTCCTTAGAATGAAGACAAGAAGAAGCAAGGTTATTTAGCTGTAGAAGCTTTGTCATACTGAGTCATTGTGTATCTTAGCCAGTTTTCAGCAAGAGACATCACTGTGTCTATGGGTCAAGGTCTATATAAGTTACACATTATTCAGATTCTTGTGTCATTGTGATCAGATGTATTGTTTTCACTGTTACTCGCTCATTTCTTGTCACTCAGAAATCATCAGTTTTACCCACCGGAGCATGGAAAGACTGATTTTAGTAGCAGGGAGAAGAGGACTTAATAATGGTAATTATATAGGGTAACACTTTACAACACTGAACACAAAAACACAATTAGTTACCTAATCATTACTTAATTTTGTCATCTTACCATCTGCTGTATAATACTACAGCAGAGAGTTATGCAGAAACTACTCATGAACTACTTTTCATTCATTATTCATTAATATAGTATCTCACAGTTTTTTCTAAATTATTAACTATATAGCACTTGATTTAGAATTATTGAGGAAGTACTTGTTAACAATTCATTATTTATCAGGTCATTTTTATGTAGTGTTGCCTGACTTCTATCAAATAAAAAAACTGAGCACAACTCTAGCAATGAGTGTATTTTCAAAGTCTCATTGTATGAATGTGTTTTTCCCCTAGATACTGATACTGGTCAAAATGAGAATGCCCGTGGAGGCAGAGCTAGAAGACAAAGAGGTTTGCAGGGAAACAGGGCAATAGAACAAGAGGAGAGAACAAGAAGAGCTGAGCAAGCAAGGGAGATGATAGATGGAGGAGGAAGAGGAGGAGCTGAAGGGATGCGTGGGAGAGGGAGAGGGAGAGGAAGAGCAGATCCAGAGAGAGGCGGAGAAAGAGGAGCAGCAAGAGGAGGCAGGGAGGAGACAGGTGGCAGAGCAGGTGGAGGTGAAGGCATGCAATGGAGAGACAGAGGAGGAAGAGCAGATTTAGGGAGAGGAGGGGAAAGAGGTGCAGTAAGAGGAGGCAGGGAGGAGACAGGTGGCAGAGCAGGTGGAGGTGAAGGCGTGCAAGGGAGAGGCCGAGGACATGCAAGGGGTGGGAATGGAAGAGGAGGCAGACAAAGAGGAGGAGAACCTAGAGGTGCAAATGGCGGGGAAGGTGGTGGATTAGGAAGAGACCAAGTGCCAGGCATAGGTGAAAGAGGAGAAGCAAGAAGGCGGTTGCCAGAAATGGGTGTAAGAAGAGGAGGTCACAGCGTGGATAGAAGAGGAGGTAGAGGGAGTGAGAGAAGAGATGATGCAGGAGACAGGCAAGAGAGGAATGGAAGAAGGTCGAATTCTACAGGCGGAGTCAGGACACCACAGGGCCGTGGCCTGGGCTATAAAACACTGGAAGAGCTCTCTGGACAAGACCCGTCTGTAGTGGCCATCACTCTGTCTTCTCACCCTGCCCTACCAGATGTTCTGCATGACACAGTAATGAGGAAGGACCTTGTTGAACTCCTCTGTCTATTGATGAGTAAAGCCTTCAAATCAAGGACAGACAGAGGCACTCTGCAACACCTGGCTGGCATCATAAAAAACTCAGTGTTCTTCAAAACCATCCTGCTTCACTATATAGGCGGTATGGGGTTAGAATCCAACCCTTTTCGAAGGGCACAGCACCCACAGCATCTGGAAAACATCCTGGCTATTGCCTGTGAGGTAGGTAATAGCCAAAGGAAGGAATAAATGAAAGAGCCGGTTAGTTTGTAAACTCAGCTCAAGGGTAAATGAGAGAATAATCAACAAATATACAGCAACTTTATCTGCACAGAAATAGTCAACTCAGAAGAGTAGTCTTCCTCATGTATAGGCTTCACGACTTTTTATTCAAGAAGTCTTTATTATCATTATGCATTACACATAACGAAATTTCGTTTGGTGACTCTTTTCTGAAAGGCAAAGAAAATGGCACAAAGAAGAATACAACAATCAGTGTATAAAGTGACATTAGCAATAAATACTGTACAAGCTGCAAATGTATGCAAATGTGTAGTGCTTCGACGATATAAAATATAAATATTATAATAAATATTATAATAATATAAATATGTTATTATTTTCTAACTTCAAAAGGAGCAGAAGTAAATCTACAAATAACATTATCAACAATTTACCTAAAAACTTGGTTTCAGTATATTTTCTCATAATATTAAATATTCACAACTCAATCACCAACAATTATAGTTTAAGTCTGTGCAAAAAACATACTTGGTTATAATATATTTAAAGTTTAATGCTCATAATTGCTTATTAATTGCATCATGTTTTTCTAGCTCACCTACTTCAAACCAGCGGTAAACACAGAGGCCAACCCAAATCCAGACATTTTTCACAGTAAATAACTTTTAAAACTTCTACAAAAAACCAGTATTCCTGCAGATCTGCATTGCCCATAGATAGAAGCAGATAGAAGAAATAGAGAAAATAGCTTATAGCAAATCTTAAATCAAATCTTCTAAAACAAAAGAAAATGTTAATGTGTTTCTTTGTCAGAATCAGAATCAGATATACTTTATTAATCCCTGAGGAAATTATGTCTCAGTTGCTCTGTGACAGTAAGAAGTTAAGTGAAGAAGAAATACCAAAAATACAAAAAAAAAATGCAATATCAACAATACAATACAACAAGGCTTTGTGGAATTCAGTAAGTTGAAGTAGAAGTAAATGGTTTTAGGAGTAAAACAAGAAAGGTTGATTTCAGGACCTCAGTACAACATCTTATTCAGTACATTTATCTTATTTTTATGTGCAATACAGATAATTGAGCTACACAGCTACATGTTTTACTCTTCCTCCACTATGAAAGTTCACCGTTCATGATGGACTATGTAGTGATCAGATGGTCATAATAGATATCTTTAAGGATGGATAACTACACATGCAAGCAATGTGAAAGTGATTAAAAATGCTATAGCTTAAAGGATATTTTACATTTATTTGACATAAGTGGTGCACAGTGAATATATATTTTGAATACCATGTTCTGTTACAATATACAAAGTATTGCAGTATTCTCTTATCAGTTCTTAATTTAGTAAATGAGTAATTGAACTCCCTTTAACTTATGTAGTTGATCTGTATTCTCCATATATGCTTTAGGTGCTTAGCGTCTTTCCTGCTAGCTCAGTTAGGCCAGTGAGTTTGCTGCTGACACTGGTGCAAGCTTCCATCAACAGCCTGAGGGCATCAGGAGTGGACATCCAACCTCAAATGGAGGAGACTGTGGATAATCTTCAGGGCCTGGTCCGGCACCTTCAGGAAAGATCCCGAGAAGGTACTCTGCACTCAGACAGAGACACCTATGCGCTCCTACCTAATGGAGGTGATAACCCAGGTAATGATATTTGTTTTCTGAACTCAATCCAACACTGCACAGTTTCCAACAAAGTATTCTGGCTTCTTTAAACAACTGGCATAAAATTTTATAGACATGAAAAACTCACTATTTCCAACCCAGGTGAAGACGAGCAGCAAAATTTCCGGACTATACCCATCTACCCAACTCCTGAAGAGTTCCAGCAGGATCACAGGCCCTTCCTTAGACCCAACCTCACCTCTCAGCGCTACACAAACACACATGTCTACCTTGACACGCACTTCCGTTTGCTGAGGGAGGACTTTGTGCGGCCACTCCGTGAGGGGATCCAGCAGTTGCTCCGAAACCAAATAAACATGGGTAGGAGTGACAAGCCACTGAGGACGAAGCGCTTTGATGATATCCGCATATATTTTGACACACAAGTGATGGTACCCAAGTGCACTCCGACTGGCCTTGCCTACACAGTCCAGTTTGACGTCCAGCCACTAAAGGTTAGCCTCTA
>JAUBNQ010000023.1:18437059-18452638 GCA_032353495.1 Ctenopoma kingsleyae
TAACATGTAGTAGGCCTATATTAATAATCCTTGCACCATCTTTCCTATAGTTTGTGCGCTGGCAGAATTCCAAGAGACTGATCTATGGTTCCCTCGTCTGCCTGTCCTGTGATAATTTTGAGAGCTTCCTGTTTGCTACAGTGTCAGATCGGGACCCTAAAAACCTGCAGATGGGGCAGGTCCAACTCACCTTTACTGAAGAAAGCAGATTGAAGTTGGCCAGAATTGAGGTGGGACAGTAAATTCTATGCAACAGCTGTTTGTAAAGAATTAATGCACTTGCTGAACATCTAATTTTAGCCACTTCATCTACAAAAGACAGATTAGAGGGATGTTACATTAGAGCCCATTAAGTTGGCAACTTATTTGGTACATCTAGTGTAGTTGTAAAGCTCCTGCTGTTATGAATCGAGTGGATGAAATATTTAAATTGCCTATTTGTACAAAAGAAAAAATTCCCAGACCAAGAGCACTAAGTTGACACCTCTCTAAAAACACTTCAGCCTTAATTAAGGCAGTAATTATTATAGACCTTCTTTATTATACTGCATTATTTTCACTTTAGATAGGCGTACATAATTAACTGCTATGCTTTCATGAACACTGTGGTACATTAGTTTCTATCATGCAGCATACAATATTTTTTATGTGAAACGGGTATTCTACTTTTATTCTTTTTATATTATTTGCAAGGAACCATTTACATTATTAAACATAACTGTGTAATATTTGATGTATTGTATCAGTTAGCTTAAAACTAATTTTCATCTGCAGTCTCGGTTAAAACGTAACAGAACAGAAACAGAACACCACCGAACAAACTAGACAAATACATAAGGAAACCTGAACTAAACAAACTTTATCCCACAGAAAGATCAGCTTTTTCTGATGGTAGAGACCACAGCATACTTTGAGGCTTATCGGTATGTCCTGGAGGGCCTACAGGAGCAAGAGGAGGACGACCTGCCTTTTCAGAGGTGTGTGTGTATGTGTGTTTGTGAGCTGTGGAAGAGTTTCAGATTTTACTGTCAAGGTCATAGATAATATAATCCCACAGTGCTTTCAAAACAAGTTCACAAATTTTTTCAAAGGGCAGCAGGGGGAGAACAAGTACAAAGCAATTTTAGCAATCACACTCTTAATTGGCCTGAGTTGATTATGTCGCCATGGTATTCCCAAAAAAGCTATTGCTATGCATGGATGAGTTCAAAAGTTCTGGTATTGTCAACACTCCCAGTACCCACTACAGATACTAGAAAGTACTGAGTTATAAGAGACATTTTGTTGACCATCTGTCGTTCAGTTTTTGCTCTTGTGACAGACGATGTAAAACATTATTTAAGTGTGCTTCATTCTCAACCACAACATGGGAGTTATCAGTAGTTTAAAATTATTCTGCATACAAAAAGCAGTTCTTCTGTCCATCTACAATGTATAAATACAGACCATTTACACAGCTAAAACGTACTTCCTTTGAGCTTGGATTTAAAGCGGGACTGTGTAACATTTGAATCAACATCTTTGTCTAAAGTTCTGCAAAAGATACATAGGCTTAGTTTACCTTTGTACTTCTAGGTACATCGTGGAGTGCAAGACAGATGTGCAACCCCCAGCTTATCTGCAAAGAAGAGATATGTATGACCTATCGTCCATTGCTGAACCTGACTATAAGGATGGCGTACTGCAGATTCACACCCTTAAGGCAGAGGCCTGGCCAAACATGGAGACGCTGGGGCTGGATGAGTCTCAGATGAAAGCCTTCCAGCTGGCCATCACAAAGGAGCTGGCAATAATACAGGGACCCCCTGGCACTGGTAAGACACTGAACACATCATTTCATTCATTTGTGATTGAAAATTGTAAATCGTATTTAACATATATTCAAAATGACAAATTGCCAACAATACTTTAAAATCAAGTAATTCAACTTCTTCCATGTTCTCAGGAAAAACCTATGTTGGTCTGAAGATTGCTCAGGCTCTGCTGACAAATCAGAATCTTTGGAGGGATGCATTTGGCATGGCTCCGATGCTGGTGGTGTGTTACACTAATCATGCCTTGGATCAGTTCCTTGAGGGTAAGCAGCAATTATTTTTCTGTGCAAACTCCTTATCAGTGCCCTGGACTGGTTGATGTAAGGTAAATTGGATTTCTTTTTTATGGGAAGAGATGTACATTTAATTTGCCTCTGCATCTAAGGTATTCATAAGTTTCTGCAAGAGGGCATAGTGAGAGTAGGAGGCCGCAGCAACAGTGAGATCCTGAAGCGTTTCAATCTTAGGGAGCTGATCCACTCACCTCACTTCAGACGTACGCTGCCATCTCACCTGCGTGGTGCATATAATGCGGTGAGCTCATCTGCATGCTACAGTTTAACTCTCTTAACTGACCATGACTTGTTGCCCCACACCTTCTTTCTCTAAGGACAGAAATGTTTAAAATTAGATATATGTTTAAATTACATTTAAATATTACATATTAAAGATTCATACTGGTTTTCACTTCACTCACACATCCATGTGTGATTTCTCCACCTAATCACTGTATTGTTGTTTAACAGATTTACAAGCAGCTGTGTCAGGAGGAGAGGGAGATCCAGAATCAGAGTATGAAGCTGGAGTGTTCTTTGAAAGGCGTTCTGCGTGAAACTTTCTTACAGAAGTTCATTTCAGACAGACATTGGAGCAGTCTGCACCTACTACCTGTGAGTTACACTTTTAAAAAAAAGTTATGTATGTACCGTACATAAACTCTGCTAGAAAAAACTGAAGAAACTACAAACTCAGTGATGGTTCTCAAACGAAATGATTTTTAGATGCAGGATGACTTTGAGACCTGGAATGAGAAGAAGACAAGTCTGATGATGGAGTGGTTGGGTTTGGGTTCCACAACTTTCCTGCAGAGGGAGACAGAGAACACAAATAAAACTGAAGGTAAGTCCTTGTAATTTTGCTTCAAGTTAAGAACTGATAGTTCCATGCTTTTTACTAATACTCTGTAAACAGCACCTCAAGATTCGAAGTACATTATTGTGAATGGACAAATAGATTTTCTAAATAAACAAGTAAAGATTTGTTCTCATGTCAGTTTGTTAGGTTGCTCTGAAAGTATTACTTGATTCACTAGACTGACTAGGTGGTATCTTTACATTAGACATTAAATGCTGAACTGGTATTGTTTCCCCCTTCATGTCTGCTATCTTTGTGTATGTGTCACTGAAAACTCAAATTCTAAATATGTATGGCTCTGGATGAAAGAACATTCTCATACTTATTCTTACTGCATTGTGTTAGATATGGCAGAAGAAGAAGAGATGGAGTTAGATGACGAGGACCTCATTGAAATTGCCGAGGAGGCAGATCTGATCCAGGCAGAGCGGATTATCGAAGACAACATTGGTCCCAGAGGTGGTAGAGATGGCGTAAAAAGGGGAGACATGGAAGAGGCTGTCAGAGCTGTAGAAGAACTTATGCTAGCTATGAACCTGGATAAAGCTGAAATAATGGCCGAGCAGAGCAAGGACGGATTTGAGGTAAAATTAGGAGGCAATTTTTCATGTGGAGGTTGTAATGAATTTGATCTGTTCAATTAGCCAAACAAGTTGAGAACATTTTCCTTTAGTGCAATAGTAGATTGGTATAGTATGGAGTGTACACGTAGAGTGAATCTAACAACTGACCAATAGCTATATTCTGTTTCTTGACAAAATTCTGTCCCAAGGATTAACTGTGTGTTGAAATATGTTATCTCATCACACAAGATACAGGAAAAGCTAATTTGTTTAAAGTTTGTAACATGCATTAGTTAAATCCATGTTTTCTCACTGGCAGTCTTCCCTGAATTTCTTGGCACGTTGCTTCATTTCTTGGCACATTACTGCTAGCAACTGTCAATCAGTAGAATACCCTGAAGCCATTGGCAGGACTGCATTGCGTGTCACCTGCTTGCACACAGGCATGCTTTTAGCATCCCTCAATTCATGAAAAAACATTGCACCAGAGCATCAGTGGTCCCATACTCCAGGGTTCCTCAAACAGAACACCTGTGAAGGATGCAAGCAAATGACTTGCTTCAAATACTTACCACTATGCTTTTAAATACTTATCACCTGTACCCTTCAGAGGTGACCCTGAAAAGTTTTTAGCTGGTTCATTCGCAGCAGAAGGCAGCTGTGGTGAACTTGAATCGTGTAAACACGTCTATTGAAACTTCTGAAACCATCCCAGCACCACAACCAATTTCTTCAGCGTTGATGTCACAAATTTTCAAAGTTTCTCCTAAGGTCTGCGTTCTCCCAATCTTTTCCTCCTACTTACCCATTAAACTACAGCTTACAGCTACCCTATGAATTTAATTTAATATTAATGCTGTGGTTTGAAACAGACTAAGAAAGCTCACACTATTTTATTAAGAAAAAAAAACAAACAGATACAGTTGAAAACAAATTAGGGATCTGAAGTTCCACCCATCCTTGTTTGTACAGATACAAAAGGAGCAGAAGAAAAAGATAAAGAAGAAACTCAGAAAAGAGCTAGGAAAGACCTCGGCTATGACTAAAGAAGAGGAAGAAAATGTATTCGATGTGTGGACCCTTAGTCTGCCAGACAGATGGCGACTCTATCGGTAAGTCTGTTTCTATGTTGTTGTTTATTTCTTTCCTTTGTACACTAACTACAGTATGCGGTGCTTTTTTCAGCTCTTCCTTACTATCACCTCTCCTAGTACCTTTCTTACATTTCTCTCCTCCTTCCCTAGTTAATCTTTCTTCCTTCTTTTCATTCTTTCCTCTCATTCCCCAAGCAAACCTCAGTCTGCTACAAAAAATCTATTCCCAGTGTGTATAATTAAGTCAACTAATCACCATGAAGACATATCCCAGAGGATCTTCTCACCTCTGAGAGCCAAGACATACTGTAACTTCACTATCACTGTGAAAACAGGACTGCAAGGACTCATGTTTACATAGTCTAAATGATCATTTACACTAACAAATAGGGCAATTTACTTCCAAGACAGACAAACTATAATATATCTTGCCATGATTGTTTACCTATAGGGCTACTTAAAATAATATGTAGTGTGACAGCATAAAATGCTTTGACCTTAGAAAAAACGGTCTTCAGCCTTCCTTTCAGCTGACACTGTTTTTTACTGTTGTTATTTTATTTTATGCCTGTAGGTTGTGGGTGGCGCGCTACAGAGTAGAGCTTCGCACCAAAGTCCTAGAATCTGAACAAGCCTATCAGAATGCAGTGGACAGACTGGCTGATGTAAAACGACGCGAAAGCCTCTGTCTCCTTAAGGAAGCCACGGTACGGTATAATTGAAGGAGTAACTAGTAGAGAATAGTGTCATTTTAATTAACCTACAATAAATCCTTGTTTATTCAAATCTTCTAGTGGAAAAAGAAATACGCACCTTTTGATAAATGTTTTGTGTGAGATAATACATTGTTGTTCTTTTAGATAACAAGAAAGTTCTGCTTAGTTAGCACTTTAACCTCATATTTATTTCTAAACAGCGCTGTTCAGATATTACATTTTACCCACTACACTCACTTTTACACTTCAGGATTAAACAAACAACTTGCAATGTGTTAATTAGCGAGTTTTAGAGCTGCTGGTAGGCAGATTTTGTTGCATTTGGAAAGAGCCAGGCTAGCTGTTTCTCACACTTTTAAAGTAACCCACCACTGTCTGTAGGTCAATACTGTATTTATCATACAGACAGTTTATCATATCACAGAAAGTGGTCTCGAGATCACTATAACTGGTTGTGGTAATACACTTAAAAATATAAGAGGTGATGTTAAAATAGACAGATATCCTGTCCATCAGGTTATCGGCATGACAACAACAGGGGCAGCCAAATTCCGCACACTTCTGCAGGAAGTGCGTCCACGTCTGGTGATTGTAGAAGAGGCTGCAGAGGTTCTCGAGGCCCACACCATCACCACACTGAGCCAATCATGCCAACACCTCATCCTTATTGGAGACCACCAACAGGTAAGACCTCACACATCCAAATAGGGAAATCATTCTTGGGAAATCATCTCATTAAACTCCATGTGACTATTTGCAGACTGCTCTAATTTAATAAGCCACCATTCGATATAATGACTCCATTTACATGCCTAGGTAAAAATTTACAGGAAAACCTGTCATTAAGGATTTTGTGTATTAGTGGGGATGTCAGTCCGTTTGTATGTGTGTTGCCCTGAGGAAATGGATGCTGGACAACAAAACCTCCAATGCCAGCCATTACAAGACATAGAGAAAAGTAGAGTGAGAAGTGATATCCTGGATCTCAGTAAACTACTGACTACAGACTACTTGACAGGGCCTGCCAAGGACATATGGGCAGGCAGCCTGTCTAGCAATCTGCAGTATAAGATCACAACTATACACAATTCTATCACACATCTTAATATTCTGTCCTGGTCTCTTCTTGCTGTGTGACTTCAGTCTGCTCTTTTCCTAATATTTGCTCATTGTTCTCTGTACACTGTTTATTCATGAATGTATGCATGCATTTGACTATACAAACAAACCTGACTTTCTTACAATTGCACTGAAAGTTTAGCAAATATAAGAAAGGAATTTAAAGCAGAGTTTGACTTTATTGTAATGCGGCCTTGGAGATCAATGGCCATTTTTATACCCCTGGTATATCAGATTAATGTAAAAGTAATTTACTGCTGCACCTTAAGCTCCCTTCTTAAGTGTGTAACATAATGCGCCAGAGACATGCAAAATGAATAAATCAAATGAAGTATCTCAGATTTATCAATGTAAACTACTGAAAAATGAAATTATTGCATTTGTGGTGCATACAAAACAAACAAGATAACGTATTGTGATGGCAGAAATATGGGTCCGTTTGCTATGACTTTAAAGTTACATAGAAGTCAACCCTAACCATAACCCCTGATAGAATATTTTTGACTCTATAAACAGCTGTTGAGAGCGCTGATTTTGTGCAAGCCCAACATTAATCTATGCATGTCACGGAGGTGGATGAATCACACTTACTAAGTAAAATAAGCTTTGGCATTGTTGTGCTGTTCATTAATCACAGGTTTGGTGTTGAATTGAGCAGAACACAATGCTTCACATTTATACTAGAAATTGTCTTGCCTCCTCCGCACCCCTCCCACATACATGTACAATCACACTCTGTCCTCTAGCTAAATTAGGTTTGCACACACAGACAGACACTAACACAAACGAGTCAAACAGCCAAAACGTTAACAGGACAGCAAAAGAAAGTTAGAATTCATTTGCATACATTCAGTACTCTCAAGTCACCATAAAACAGAAGCCCACAGAAAATATTGTTTGTCCATTCAAGGTTTACTTATAGACAGTTTCCTTCACCTGTGTCTAGGTACTATGCAATGTAATAAGTACTTAGTACTCAGTACTTAGTAGTAAGTATTTACAAAACTGCAAGCTGTGTAATCAGTCTCAGCATGTGACAATCAATCACCACTGGATGGAAGATGGAAAAAGCTGGAAATAAGCATTTAAATGTA
Organism: Ctenopoma kingsleyae; assembly: GCA_032353495.1. NCBI lineage: Eukaryota > Metazoa > Chordata > Actinopteri > Anabantiformes > Anabantidae > Ctenopoma > Ctenopoma kingsleyae. The sequence goes on from JAUBNQ010000023.1 coordinate 18,444,594, forward strand.
TAAAAATGTATAAAAATGCAATCCTCTAAACAACAACATTTGCAATCATTCCAAACTTTAATGAAAATGCCATATTGATGGTAAAAGCATATTTTAACCCTAGAAAAACTTACATTAAGTTCTCAGTTTGTACAAATTTTTTACTTTTTTTGAATAATAATAATAAAAGTATATATGAATATGTGATTTCTCCATTAGCTGCGGCCCAGTGCCACAGTATATGAACTTGCTAAGAACTTCAACCTGGAGATGTCTATGTTTGAGAGGCTGGTGAAGGTGGGGCTTCCTTTCGTCAGGCTCAACTACCAGGTTTGTGGTTTTGTATTATTTTTTGTATTAGTTGTATTAGTTTGTTGATTTATTGTAGGTTCTATCACTCAGTAAAATGTAGATCTTTCAATGACATATTTAAAGACAAGTTGGATGCCTTTCAATGTAACTGGTTCATGTATGCCTCTGCATCTTTATATGTTTGCCCATGTTTATCTGTGTTTGTGTTTTTGTTTGTTCTTCAGCATCGTATGAGGCCAGAAATTGCCCGTCTTCTGACTCCACACATCTACTCAGAGCTGGAAAACCATCCTTCTGTGCTGGATTATGACAACATCAAGGTATATATTATATTTGCTCTCCTGCTGTGTCTCCATTCTACTTGTTCTTCTCAGCAGTTGATGTCTGTTTACTAATTGCATGAATAAATGTATCTGCATAGTCTCTTAGACTCTTAAATGTAACGAATATTGAATTCATAATAATATGATAAATATCATATAATATTTTTTACTAAATGCTGTCTTACAGGGCCTTATGACCAATTTATTCTTTGTGGAGCACAACCACCTTGAAGAAGAGATCAAAGATGGGAGAAGCCACCAGAACCAACATGAGGCCAAGTTTGTAGTTGCTCTCTGTCGCTATCTTCTCCTTCAGGACTACAAACCAGAACAAATTACCATCCTCACAACCTATACTGGCCAGCTCCACTGCCTGCGCAAACTCATGCCTGCCAGTGGATTCTCAGGGGTTAAAGTGCATGTGGTAGACAAGTACCAGGGAGAAGAGAATGACATTGTCTTGTTGTCTCTGGTACGCAGCAACTTGGAGGGTAAAGTTGGCTTTTTGAACATCCCCAATCGCGTCTGTGTAGCCTTATCTCGTGCCAAGAAAGGTCTCTACTGTATTGGAAACAGTATAATTCTGGGACAAGTCAAACTGTGGAGCAATATCTTCCACACACTGAGGGAGAAGAATCAGGTTGGGAAGGCTCTGATCCTGTGCTGTCAGAATCATCCAGATCGACAGGTAAAAGTGTCTCGTGCTGAGGACTTCGAACAAGCTCCTGAGGGAGGCTGCACTCAGCCATGCCAATTTCGTTTGGATTGTGGCCATGTTTGTGCCAGAATCTGCCATCCCAGTGACGCTGAGCACAAGGAGTACAAGTGTCTCAAGAACTGCCAGAAGATTCTATGTGATCTGGGACACAGGTGCACACTTGTTTGTTATAAAAAATGCCCAAAGGAATGTCCAGTGAAGGTTGAGAAGATCATACCCCAGTGTCAACATAAACAGATGGTTCCTTGCCACCAGGATCCAAAGAAATTTACATGCCAGGAGCCTTGCCAGAAAATGCTCCCATGTGGACATCCATGTGATTCATTCTGTGGGGAACCATGCACCAAAAGTTGCAAAGTGAAAGTCACCTTAATGCTAAAGTGTGGCCACAGCCAGAAAGATGCTTGCTTTTACAAAACACAGATGGAGAAGCTTGAATGTAAGACCCCATGTGAGCATCAGCTTTTATGCGGCCATGTCTGTCGTGGTAAATGTGGCAGGTGTTATCAGGGACGATTCCATTACCCATGTTTTCACCAGTGTGACCGTCTCCTTATTTGCTCTCACAAGTGCATGGTGCCCTGCACTCGTGACTGCCCTCCCTGTCAGAGACCATGTGAGAATCGCTGCATCCACAGTAAATGCATGAACCTTTGTGGAGAGCCCTGTGCACCGTGCAATGAACCTTGTGCATGGCAGTGTCCTCACCAAAGCTGTAGTAAGCTTTGCCATGAGCCGTGCGATCGGCCACCATGCACACAAGCCTGTGCCAAGACCCTTGATTGTGGCCACCCATGCATAGGCCTGTGTGGAGACAAATGTCCAAGAAAATGTCGCATCTGTGATGATGAGGAGGTCACAGAGATTTTCTTTGGCACTGAGGATGACCCCGAGGCTTACTTCATTGAGCTAGAGGACTGTGGACACATCATTGAATACACAGCCATGGACAAGTACATGGGGGTGGATGACACTCAGGATGTAAATGAAGAAGCGGATGAGGCCATAAAACTAAAAGAATGTCCCAAGTGTCGAACTCCAATCAGAAAGAACCTACGCTACGGATCTCAAATAAACCGCAGTCTAGTCGAGATTGAGATGGTAAAGGGCAAGATAATTGGATGTCAGTCAGATATTGAAGAACAGAGGAATGCTCTTCAAAAACAGTGGAAAGAAAACCTTGACCTCTATGCAAAAATGCATTACCAAGACAAATATATGCAAATCAACGAGAGACTGAGAGGCCGCTTTCTCACTGCAAATGACCTGTGGATTCTGGAAAACGAGATGGATTTCCATTTAAGAGTTGAAAAGCTACTGAAGTTAGTAAAAGACAAAATGTTATTAATGCATCGCTACAAGTTCAAGAAGAATGTTGCAGAGTTTGTGGAATGGCTCAGTAACTGCCACCACAAATTCACAGGCCAGCAGGTCTTTGATTTGCAGAGAGAACTGAAGAGACTCACACTTCTGGCTGAACTCAATGTCCGTTGCCATATGGCACATGAGAGAGCACAAAGTGACAAAATTAAATCTGAGGTACAAAAACTGAGAGATGTTCTGGAAAAGTCTGGCCAATTCACTGAGCAAGGCGAACACATAGTCAAAGAAGTCATGAAGGAAATGGACAACAAACTTCCACTCAAAGGCTTGGCTGTCAGTGAAGAGGAGAGAAAGATGATTGTGTCGGCTATGGAAATGCCCTCTGGACACTGGCACAAATGTCCTAATGGCCATGTCTATATTATAACAGAGTGTGGAGGGGCTATGGAGAGTCGGCGATGCCCTGATTGTAATGCTACCATTGGTGGGACCAGTCACACATTAGCACATGGCAACCAAGTCGCCTCAGAGATGGATGGAGCAAGACATTCTGCTTGGTCTGAAGCCAACAATATTCTAAACTTTGATCAGTTTCACTTGTGAGAGTCATCTTAACGAAGAAGTGCCAGTTCTTCATTAAGAAAAACCATAAACCACTGCAGCAGTTTATGGCTTTACGGTAATAACTACTATAATTCAAGCCGGATTAGGAGGGATCTTCACAAAAGTGAGTACGGTTATCAATGTTTAAGGATAATATAGATAATGGAGGAGTGACTGTGACCCAAAGGGATGGGCTGTCCTCTAATTACACGGTTGGCGGTCCTATCCCCAGCTCCTCTGTTCCATGTATCATTGGGCAAGGCACTGAATCACAAATTGCTGTTAGTGTGTATGTTCCTTTTAAGTCACTTTAGATATAAGCATCTGCCAAATGATTCAAAATAAATGTTCTCTTCGCTTTTGGGGGAATCAAGTCACATGAGCCACTGGGCACAGTACTCTGCTTGAGAACTGCTTGGTTGTGTAGTAACAGCAATATCCAGTGATACATTTATATCAGCAAATAGAAGTACCAAAATGCAGTACCAAGAACCTATAGCAAGTCACATTATGAGTGATAATTTTTATGCTAAATTTACAAGATTATTTGTCAAGTATTAAATGTGATCTGTTCATGACTTGTGTAATTAACAGTTATCCTGTATCTTAACAATAGGTGGCAGTAAACCACTTTAAAAGAACATCCAGAGAAATGATTTCATTTTTCCCATGCTTGAAACATGCTCATATGGAATTAAAAGTATTTGCGTCTATAAGCACATTCTTGACTTTATTTTACAGACACACACCTTTAAATGGCATTTTTTTGAAAATATAATTACACTTTATGCATTTCCATATAGGCCTTCATAAACTGAGAGCATTAAGCTCAGAAAAAGTGATTATCATGTAAATCTGTAATGCTGATGATATACATATGTGCAAAAGCAAATGTAGACACATGTACTGTACATAAACATGGTATAAGAAAAAAACAACAACATAGAAACTGTAAATCATTAGCATGCCTGTTCTTTAGAAATATGTATGACCTAATTCATGAAATAAAGATTATGACTTCTCTCTTCAAGCTTTCTGGCTCTCTCTAGCTCACACATGCATATACTGAACTTGTACCAGCAGAGTTAATCTTTTGTGTGTTCCTAACAGGCCATCAATGGTAGTGTAGTCAAAGATACAAGAAACAACCCCAAAATAGCTGCAATTCCACTCCACTACCGTACAGGACTCATACTCGCTGAGTTTCATTTTGGCATTTTGTAACAGCTTGCGTCACTTTATTACATGATGAATGTGTCCCTGTCGAAAAACCAGCTCCAATGCAAACAGTAGTGTCTGCAGGGGGAAAAAAAACGAACAACAAAAATGTGCTGTCAAGATAAGTGTTAAAACTGAGCAAACTTTAAAGGGATGCCACTCTTTCAGTATTTATAGAATTCAAGCACCTAGCTGAGAGAGAACTGGGCAGCAAAAGGATACACTGCAGTAAAATGGTAATATCCTACCGGGTGGACTGTCTCATCTATCATGTCAGGTGGCCTAAAATATGTTATTGTCAGAGTTTCAGCAAGTCTGCCCCTGCAATAAAAACTACCAAGTTGCCCCCACCCATCCCCCCTCCCCCTCTGTACAATATGTGGTTTGATTACTGTCTCTAGCAGAACTGATAAGACTGTGTGGGCGGAAAAGCATTGAAAACTAGGAGGAGGTGACAAACCAAACAGTGATCTGTAATGTGAAATCACTGCAGAGAATGCATGGTAAACAGCTTAAAAAGAAATTTCACTGTCCCGTTTGCAATTTTTCCTCAAACCACAAAAAAGGTGACACAGATGGCGCTATATAATGACTGAAAACATAGTAACATGAATACAAATGAATGATTCAAGCCAATAAGCATTGTCAGCTAGCATGGTACAGACAAACTAAACCAGCTTTTTAATGACCACAGAAAAAACAACAACAAAAAAAGAATATGATCTATCTTTGCCCTGTATATATAAAACATAAATATAGTTACTACGCATTAGACTATTGTGATATATTAGTTATGTTCTATGTAAGTGAATGCAAAAATAAATACTGGTACAGTTATACCTGAAGTATCATAAGTATACCAAATACTCAGTAAATACTGGTAGGGTATTCTTAAGACCTTTGTTTAATAATTTGTTTAGATAAATTAAGTCTCTTAAAGAATGTTCTACCATTGTTTATATTTTTATATGTTGCCCCTCAGTCCTGCCCAATGCCATTGTTTTGTTCATTTTGACCTGTAGTAGAGATAGAAAAAAATCTGTATTACATTACACTATGAGAAAATGCAACAGCATCCATATTCACATAATGGATTGCTGGTTTTATGTTGGCTGTGAGGGTAATGGGTTTGTATTATCAGAAAATTGCTCATTAATTTTCCCTTGGAGGCGTTTCATCAGTAAAGCTGGTTGAGGTCCAAAGTTTTAACATAGTACAGGATCCCCTACAAGACAGAAACAGTGTGTGATGTAGTGTCACAGATTGAACACACAATAACTCTTTTAGCAAAAGATCTAAAGCACAGATTATCTTTCAATGTCATGTGTTACCTTCAAGCCTCTTCATGTGCGATGAACCATGTCTTTGTGTTTAATAATAAATTAGAGGTTGTTTACATGTTGTGCTTTAGATAAACTTTTTTAATTTTTTTACTGCACCATATTGCATAATTGCAATATATTTCTGCATGCAAGTTATTAAACCAGGCTTGAAAATACAGGGACTTAATTATCCACACATTTTATTGAAATGCTCTCAAAAAAAGTATTTTTATAAAGTCATGTTATTACACTTTCCTGTAGCTTTACACTTCATGACTAGTTTAAGAAAAAAAAAAGAAAACATTTCTTTAAAATATGCATTTTGAATTCTATTCAGCCACATACCAATTTAATTTGTTTTTGCCATGTACTGAAGGTCATAATCCGCAAAGGCTTGAGTCCTCCTGGAACTCATTTTAAAGCTGCTTCCATTATTGGCAGTAAAAGTTTGTTTAACACAAAAAGTCTTATGAAAGAAAAGACAGTCAACACACTTTCATTAAATGTCACCTATCTTTTGCCTTGAGTGGACCACTGACCTTAATTTCCAAATTTATTAGCAACCTTATGTGAGTTTCTGACTGACTGGATCACCAGGCCTGTCCTTTCTCTAGTAGATGGTGGCAGACTCACTTACCCTTGACTGGCCTTCTATACAAGGGTATGATTCCCACAGATGTGTTCGGCTGTGTTAACATGCTGTTCACTTCCCACTGGATTTGACTGATCCCTATCTACCGGACCGGAGAGATGGAAAAAGCCACACAAAGTGACAGACAGAAAGATACTAATGCACACATGCATTCACATAGACACAGAACAAGAGAGACAAAGATAATATCAGGAGAGAGCAGTCAGACTGAATGGGAAAGGGGATGTAACCTACAACACTGATTTAGCCTACTGTTTGCTTTCAGTCCAACAGAGACCATGCTAAAGGGAGAAAGACAGAAAGGGACAGTGAGACACACACAAAGAGATGATATGGAGGGAGAATAAGCTCATTTTGATATGAAGCGAATGGACTAGTTTGACTTATCCTCCTCTCTACTGGATCAGTGACTGTGATAAGGAGAGATATACAGGCAGAGAGCCAGAAAGAGAAAAAAAAAATCAAGATTAAAAAAGTTATATGGCAAAAAGGTGAGAAAATGTGAATAGAGGTTAAAAATTGTGGACGAACTAAAAACCAAAAAGAATAAAAGTGAGGCAGACAGTTGAGATCCAGTCATGCTTTAAGGAAAAACATTTTCACAGTTGAAGGGTCATGAATTACACAGACAGCTTCTCAGTATCTGCATTCATTTAGCCACTGTCTGTTTTTTTTTTTTGCCTTGTCACTCACTCTCCTCTCATTTGAGACCCTGCCCTTCCCTTCCTTCCCTGAATGCATCCCAGCCTTCCTGCTAGTAGCCTACAGCCACGTAATGCACTCCACCTATCTGTGTGACTGTTACATCTATCCACACCTTTACAGCTAAACATCCAATCACTGTTAGTATGCAAATGACCCGGTGTCAGGTTTCTCAGTAGGCAGGATAGAGCAAAATGAGCTGCGCAACAGGGGGAGGCTTTGAGGAAGCAGTAAATCTCTGTCGAAAAAATTATAGCGACTCGCGAGATAATTAACAACTAAAAAATACATTTATATTTGTACAGTCAATGGGGGACTAGTCCATTGTTCCTCTCACAGTTTCAGTCTGGTAGAGAAGTGTTTCTTTCTCGATCCCACCAGCACCACCTGTCTGCCTGTCTGCTGCATAGAGCCGACTGGAGAAGGACCTGTGTCTGTCAGACCCCGACACAAACCCCCGATCAAAAGCCAGTTTTCACGTTTCATATACTGACGTAATCACAGCAATTTTAATTTTGTTAATATTGGCTATATTGAGAGGTCTTATTTTATTCTTACTTTATTTTGCTAATTTATTTGAGAATTAGGTCATCCAATTAAGATAAATTTTATGTTGTTGGTTGTCTTTATTTTATTTTATTTTATTTATTCTATTTTTCAGTTTTATTTTTCAAGACTTGGTGAATTGATTTTTTTTTTTGTATAACTTGGCCTACCCTTTTTAGTTTTGTCAAGATTGGCAATAGTGAGAAGTGTTATTGTTGGATTCGAATATATTTGATATAGGCCATCCAATTAAGGTAAATGTCATGTTCATTTTAGTTGTTTTAATCTGATGAGGAATATTTCATTTTATTTTTTGTTGTTTTATTTTTCAGTTTTCCCCCTGAGGG
>JAUBNQ010000023.1:18466309-18478789 GCA_032353495.1 Ctenopoma kingsleyae
TTTGCATTTGCCTTTGAAAGCAGTTTGCCTTTGAAAAACAACTGCCATCTGTATGCTTCATTTTGTCACTTCTTTCTCACTTTTTTCTGTACCTAGATAGATTATTCTGATTCATCACCAAACAGTACACTATTTTCATGTGCTTACAATCACTCAAGGGTTCAAGGAGATTAGCAGAGATTGCATGTAGAAAACATATGACACATTTTTGGCATAACATTGTCAATCCATGATCGGTTTTAAAGTCTGACTACATTTTCTCTTTGCTCTGGTTAGAATTGTTTCAGTCTCTTTCTCGCACATTCTTCCTCCTCCTTAGGCCTCCATACTTGGAAGGAGAAGCAACCTCCCTGTCCCTAAGGTTTAGTTTGCTGTAGTTGATTGCCAACAACACGCTATAGCTACAAGGCCTCTGCTAATCACACTATTGATCCTGTATTTCCACCCATTTGAAACTCTTTACTTTGGTGGGCGGTATCAATGAATAAAGTCAAAGTCTCTGTTTCTTTCCTTGTTTGCTGAGGCACCCAGTGACTGAGAAGTGTGCACCTTCTTCACATCACAGCTTTGCTCTCTCTTTTGTATTCAGCCACCACACACTCCACAGGAAAGTCTGCCATGTTGAGAACAAACGAGAATGGCTGATTGACCTCCTTCTCTTTGAATACTTCTTTGGGAAACAGTTGTGTTGTGTTCTGCCATGTAAAGTTGTATTGTTTTTTGTTGTGAAAGCAAAGATTGTCACAGTGCAAAGAGCTGGGATGCAAGAGAGGAGACGCCTTAGAATGTGAACTCTCATGGAATATCAATGGGCAGAGTAACGGTTATTGAGATGGCAGAGAAGGTTTGGGTCCATTGCATGTAATTTCAAAAGCTGGGCCAATAGAACAAAAACACCAGCACACACCTAATTGTCTCCGCAGCAATCTGGTGATTACACAACATCCCAAAGTAGTTAGTTAGTCTGTCATCTTGTCAGTGAATTAGATTAACTGTGACACACCTCCTTGACAATAATTATGCTTTACTACGACAGGAGCAAACTCAGCAGTGCATGCCATCTTAGAAAAATCAAGCTGAAATTTACGACATCAGTGTGTGCGTGCACCCTGCAATAACGCAGATGGTGTGAAGCAGCTAATGGTGGGTTTTATTTTTCTCAGCACTTTGCATCATATAATTGACCCTTTTACTGTAGATGTGTGAGGAGATGAGCTTGAAGTCCCCGAGTTTAATGTAATGTTTTGTATGCCTTTTAATCAGACAAGCGGCATTAAAGAGAGAGGGAAGGAGGAGAAGCTGGAAGGAAACATATTGCAGTAAGAGATGCCAAATCACTTATTCTTGTTTACGTATTGTCCTTGAGTGGATATAGGTCTGAGGGCAGGCATTTTTGGATAAGAAGTGCACAAAGAGGAGGAGGAGGAGGTGAGGAAGAATGCGGGGAACAAAAGGAGAAACAAAGGGGCTTGGAGGAGACATGGAGAACACATATATAGTTGAGGATTGTAGATATAGAAAAAATAAGGAAGAAAAAATAAGAACAGGATTTACAGCCTATAGTCCTTAAATATAAATACAAAGAAAGAGATTACAACTGATGCAGTTGGGAATATGTAGCAGTGGTGCGAGGAAGTAGGTGTAGGTGAGCTCAGTGTAATGTTGGCACCAGGATAAAAGTATTACATGAAAAGAGCTAAACTACTGTAGGCAGAGAAGAGTAGATGAAGTGGTGTTATTTGGAATGTGATAGAGAAGAATAGGTTGAACCAGAAATATGGGTGAAAAGAGGTGCTGGGTGCATGATAACTGGAAGGAATTTTAAGTAAAGCAGCACAGACAATGGCCGATAAAATTGTATGACATGGCCAGTGTGTTTTTTATTTATGGTATCTGCTTTTTTATAAATTTAAATACAGGTTAAATGAGTTTTTAAATTTAGTTTATGTGTGGACTTTCTTGTTGTAGATGCTGGTTGATGTATTTTTTTTGTTGGATTTTTAACAGTGGCTTTTTGTGAAGGTAAACTTAGAATACTTCCTGTTAATGCTCATAGCTCCTTAAGCATTTACTGGACAGATACAATATTAAAGTTGTAACAATCCTCTCAAGTGAATTGTAGAATTTCCTTTAAACTAAAAGTAAGTGCACCCAAAAGGTCAGTAATAATTTCTTGTTTCACAAAAAGGCTGCATCTGTGCGCACAGTTACAGCAAGGACACTCAGACTTTTAAGTCTGACCCAAATTGTCACTTGAGGTCCAGGATAAACTGTTTAGATTTTAGTCGTCAAAGGTCAAGGTCACTCTGATCTGTATGTCTCATTCTCTTTAACATTGCTATATCTCAGATACAGTAGTTTATAGATATCTAATGATGGTAAAATGAGACACTATCTAAAATGAATCATCCTTTAAAAAATATTAAACATAATAATATAATAAAGGAGAAAGTGATTTGAATTATGTGTTTAGACAGTAAAAGCAGCTCATCAGATTTCGGTACTTAGCCCACGGATGTTAACAGTAAGGCAGTGAGCTGTTTTCAAGGTCATAAGAGTTTACCTCTTATTTTATGGATCTTTCCCAAACCAGCTGGAACAGCTCCTTCTGTTTTTTGACAGTTTGTTATTGACAGATTGGAATTCCATGACATTTTCTCAGTACTTTATCCTAAGCCTTCAGCCGACTTTCCATTCAACTATTATTAGCTTTTGGAACACGCAGTGACCTCTGGGTGATGAGATATTGTCATTGTTCAGTCTCTCGCTCTGCAGGCATGTGCTGCTTACTTTTCATTAAGGTCCAAAGAGATTATACAACTCAACAAATCCTAACTGCCCATCCCTTGATTTACTCTCATTATTATCAAAAGTAGTGACTGTGCTGCTATTGCCCCCTCCCTTTCTTGCCTTCGACTCACTCACTTTCTTTCTCATAAGAGGCATTCTTTGCACTCAGCCACGGGCCATTAAAGTTGTCCCACAGCGATAAGCTTTTGTCTGTGTGACCAAACAGTTGATGCTTGATAAGCGTAATCCTGGCCTGTGTTTTAGTCCCCTGAATGGTGCTGTGTGGGCTGTGAGGCCCTTCACAAAGCAGCTAGTGCTAAATTGCTCACTCTGGCTTCCCTTTTGTCTCTGGATTTGTGAAGCACTTTGAGCCGTTTTACAGTTCTGAGGGCAGTGGCCTCTGTGGGATGGAGTTTACTGAGGGCTGTGTTTGTAGCTAATTTGACCACACAAAATAAGGAAATGGACCAATTCCAGTTCACGTCTAAGTAAGCTACTGATCTATTTTAAATGAAGTTCTGGTACAGTTCTTGTCTGAAATTTAATCTCAGATTTTTATAAAAGTACAATAATGGACAGTATAAAAGTGCAAAATAGCTCTTATCTGATTTTGTGTGCTTATCTGAAAGTGAGCCCAGAGCTAATCTGTGTTTGATAAAAGGTGAGTTGAGGCAGTGGAGGGGACTGAAACATAGAATTACTTCACAACTACTAAAAAAACACTATTTTAGAATGAAAAATAATTGTAACGTAATTGTAATTATTTGAGCCATCTGTAGGTCATCATTTGATGGATCATAAAAGTCATCCTCTCTGCTGTAAGAAAACAACTGGCCGTTTTTATTAAATTTTTATTTTAAGATGTCTTCAAAGTGATTTTAACATCGCTTTAGTTGGGTTTTGAAACGTAAAACATACGACTTTCTGTCACCACTGTCGTCCCCTAGCAAGAGTATGGTCACCCACATCTAACTAGCTTTAGCCACAATCCCATTAATCGCATTAGCACTCAGAGGGGAAGCAGCCAAGTTGGATTAATTGGCCTGCACTATGCAAAGCAGGCACAATGTTACAGGAAGTCAATACCAAGGAGGGCTGATGAGTGATTACATAAACATTTCACTCGCTACTAAAAATATAGCAAGAAATTATCGTAGGGTAAGTGTGCTCTCATGCTTTTCTTCCTTGTAGATTGTTTCAGTATGAACTGTCTACATTTGACAATGGCTAAAATACCAATTCCTTGTTTTCTTTATGTGTGAGATGTCAAAGGATGTCAACATTCTCCACCATCACTCACATCCCTATTTGTGCAGACCTGAGCCCTGCTAATGCATCCCAAATGTCCCCTCTGGGCTCCCATACATCAGCCCTTGACCTACAGGAGAGGTTCAGAAAGGAGGGATCATTTATTATTTAAATGTATAAAGGGGTGGGGGGAATTCTCATAAGGTCTATTTTTTCTGAACAATGAATCTGCAGGAACACGTTTGGGTTAATGTTGCTGTTACAGATCTACCAGACTAAATTCCACTGTGAAATAAGAGAACTTACAGTGGGGGATTCTTTTGTTGAGAAAATCACACAATGTACACATCTGTAAAAAAACAAACAAAAAAAAAAAACAGACAAACAAAAGCATGATGTTTAGTAATATTTTAGAAAGTCTTGGGTAGAAGAATATTTGTGTTTTGCAATTCCAGTTTGGTCAGGTAAAGGAATTCTATCTGGAAATGTTACTTATCTGCATTTTAGTACACTAATATATACACTGGTGGACTAAGGTTGACAGCATTGCTATTATTTAAACAAACACTGAGTGAAAACGCAGAATTATTAATTAATTCTACAGATACCATGCCAATTGTTTTTAACAGCTTTAACATTTATTGTCCATGCTACTGTATTCCCTATATTATCACTGGTGAACAGTCTATTGTATGAACAGCAAACTTGTGTTGGAAACCATAGCACTACAACCTGAACATTACAAAAGTGCGTCATATACAGTATATGGCAAATTCCTACAATAACTGGATGCTATGAATAATGTACACCGTGCAGTATACAATAAATAACCAATTGTTTGTTTGTTTTTTGACCAGATTCATGTGTCTTTTAACAGACCTTGGTTATTTTAAAAGGTTGCACATTCATCAAAGAAGCTGGCAGAGCAGGAAAGGTCAAGGTTGAAGTTTTCCTTCTTCTTCATCTTTTTTTTTTTTTTAAAATTAGGATCCATCAGACAGATAATGAAAAACACATAACTGGATACATATTGTATCATAGAAAAACACCTGTCCTATGGAGGAGATGGATGACAGATGTATTTGGCAAGTAAAAATGAATAGCAGATGTATCACCATGCTCTTCCAAACAGTATTGGGTTGAGGACAAAAATATGAAAACAAGTAATCGGCAGGGCTCCAACAACACAGGAAGAATAAAACTGAGGAAATCCAAAAGCACTATTTGTAACAAACATATTAACATGTCTCTTTATTTCAGCTGGAAGAAATATTGATCCAAACATGGGTTAAAACACAGATTGACTTTGGATGAAACTAGAGCTAACCTCACCAATGGAAGAACACTATAGCCAAAAAAGAGTGAACATAGTGGCAACATAGAACAGATGCATAATCGTCAAACCCCTAAATGAGGATCAAATATTTAACAGATTTAGTGTATTTCTTTTAGCTTTTACAGGCAACTCTACTTTTTAAATAAACACATTTTACACACACAGCCTGTTCATGACTACCAAACTAAAACTGTGTTTTGACACAGTACATCAAAGCCCAGTAAGAAAAAAAACATAGTGGTACTTGATATTGCAGGTACTGCGACTTAATCGCCAGTGAAACATCTTTTATTCATTACACTGGCAATATACCCTCACAGGTCTTAGGTGCCTGGTGGAGCAGTCCTGTAATTCACTGAAAATATAACTCACTGGATGCAACAGTGAAGTATTATTTTCTGACTGCTAATTGTATTGTCAGACACCCTCAGTGTATCTGAAAGTTTCAGGCCCCCTTTAAATATACAAAGACTTTAACCTCTGAGAACTCGCTAATGTGAGTTGCACCTTCCTTTTCCTCTGGAGTCTGTTACCTTTAAGATGTTTCTGAACTAAAACTCCTTAAAATGTCATGGCTGCGGTCTTGGGGTGATGGGTCTCAGACGAATGCACTCAGGAGCTATACGGAGTAAACCTGAACCAAGTCACTCAGAAACACAGACACACTCATGTACACACCCTATAAAGATTTTTCCCCCCAAATTAAGAATAATTAAAAGCTTTCTATGTCTTTAGGGTTATCAACGCATTAGTCATTCTGAAAAAGCCTGAGATTTTCTCTGGCCTGTATGTGTGCTGGCCTTTATAACTGACCCATTGTTTATTCACCTAACTCGACAAGAAAAAAGTTCATACAAATTAGAAGTTTACTAATTAAAGGGCTTACAGCTAAATTAATGTACATATGCAATTACTTTTTATGAGTAACAAACAGTTACCACCTTTTCATTCAATCAGTAGAATGAATTTGAACATATTTCAGTATCAAGGCTGTGACAGTTTAGCGTGATGACCATATATTTAAAGAGGCTTTGTATTTACAGATTGTCAAACCATAAACTATGTGTTGTCTTTTTGTCAGTGCCAGCTGTTTCATTTGGACATGGAAAGTGCAAAATGTATAAAGAGGAACTGCCTTCATAAATGGTTGGTCCTCAGTTTTTGCACTAAATCAATGACCACTTGTTTACTTGGGATATTAAGCCCTTAGCGTTCAGAATAGCTTGTGCTGAAATCAACTGCTTCAGGTTACTGTCAAACTATAGCGGTGCATGAAGATTTGAACAAGATGGAACAAAACATGTGCCACATAATGGATGCTGTAATTCAAAATGCCTCACAACATTTTTTTTAATGAGCCGCTGCCATTACAGTTGCTAACCTTGGCAGTGGCAGTGACATGCTTTATACACTGAGCTAGTGTAGATATTAGCTGCCAGACAACAGTAGGGAACTTGACGATTCAGATGCCTTTAGAGTCACATCAGTCCTGTAGGATTCGAAGTCACTTGTAACATGCCAAATTCTTATATTAATGAATTCTGTTTATGTGCAGACAGTAACATATTATTTATTTATCACAAAGCACCACTGTGCCAGAGAACAGCTTCACAGTGGTACTAGTGTGGCAGTGTTAGGTTATCACTGAATGGTTGTTAAGTGTTTCAGTGTAAATTCAAGAGAATGACATTGTAAAAATTTGTCTGATGCCCTCGCCTGCCTGTTCCTATGCGTGGAAAGTCAAACACAATACTCAACACTTTCAATTCAATTACAGCTGTCTCTTCCTGCTATTTAATTCCACGCACTACTATTTGCTATGAGCTGAAAAAGAGTTTCTAGTAAAAAATAAGATATTCAGTGTAGGCAAATAAAATCGCTTTTATTCTGGGAATTCTCAGAAATCTGAGGTCACGGTTTAGCTGTGGATGAGAAGGAGAAAGTTAAGCAGATGCCCTGTGAACTCCTATGCTCTTGACAACTCCACTTCTTATTCTCCAAGGGTTTACTGAGGGAGAACTGTAACAGTTTCTGTACTGATAGGAAGCAAGTGTGTGGACCGAAGGGCAAAATCAACTAAAGTTATTTGATCTCCCTACCAACTGATTTACACTTGTGTAGCACAGTCAGTCCAATGTCTTCTACATGTCTTATTCTTTCTCTGTCATTTTTGTCTTCTCACTGTCTGTCCTTATTTCTGTCTTTGCCCTGTTGTCTGTCCCTCTTTCAACATCTTCCCATCACTTTCTGTTGAACTCTGTCTTTCCTGTTCCATCATTCATTCTTTGTTCTTATCTCCCTGAAGGGTCTCCATCTTATCTCTGAGATAAGCTAAACTGCCACAGAAACACATTGGTCTTCATCCGTATCTCTTCCTCCCTTCTGGGTTTAGAGAGGCACATTTGGGAGGATAGATGGAGTTTAATGAAGCATTCTGAGTGTGTGCGTGTGTGGCACCAATTCACTTTACTTTCACTGATACTTCACAAATCAAGGGAGCCACACGTCCTGCACACTAGACAACATTATAAATCTCTATGCTCTCTGAACCATGAGACCCCTTTGGACTCTACATCAAATAGTTTCCTGTTCAAGTAATTTATTCAAAACTCCTTAATGTAGTAGATAGCTCGTGTGTGTTTACCTCATGAGATATAATATGCACAAAAACATGCTGCACATCCAAAGTGTAAAAATTAATTTAAATTCCCCATTACTTTGTTGTTGTCCTCTCCATAAATAAGAGGAAATATAATTTTCTATTTGTTGGCTGTATTCCTGCATACTGTAAGTTGTCCTCATTCATCACCTTGTTCTCTCTCATATATAGTGAACACACACACACACACACACACACACACACACACACACACATTCTCCTACTACCTTAGTTTACCCCACTGGCACAGGTGGTCTGTCTCTCACCTTTCTGAGAAGCCCACCTGACCATGCTGTCTGCACAATCTCCCTTGAGCCTTGTGTTACCATTCTGAGTGAGACAGGATGGAACTAGAGTTCAAAACTTGATGTGTTGTGTTCAACTGCCGCTCGTTGCCATCTGGCTGCTTGGAACTGCGTGGCATTACGATGATGTGTTCAGATGTAGGGGAAATCTGTTTACCTCCAATGCAGGTTGTTTGGTTTATATAGATGGCGGACTGGCAGATGTTAATGGTATGCATGTATGCACACACAGTGCAGTATATTTAATACTTCTGCATCTCCAATGGTGTATTTTTCAAAAGGTGAAGGTCTCAGCTGGCGTGTGTGTATGTGTGTGTGTGTTATGATTTATTGGTCAATGGCTGAGTGTTGTTGCTGAATCTGCAATTGTGCTACAATGCCAGCAACTGATATTCATAACATGTTGTTCTCTGGTAGTGACAAGGACAGAGGAGAGGAATGAGAAGAATACAGAAACATAGAACAACAGAGTGTTTTTTACCCTAAAAATGATACAGTGATTATTTGTTTGTGTGTACAAAGAGACGGGGTGGTGGTGGTGGGGGGCATGCAGACACTCTTGTCTGACCCTGACCTTGGTTTAATGCATTGTCTCTGGAGGTGCAGCAACACTATACTTTTTACTTTAATTATAACTTCAGTATGTGTGATAACTGTTATGTAGCAAAACTAGAGAAAACAATTATTACTAGTAAATAATTGCAGCTTTACAAAACACAGACAAACCATTTTTTTAATTTTTGAAAATTATATACCATGTACATGGTGTGTGTTTTATTAGCATACATAATAATGCAAGGTAAGTAAAAGGGTGCATCATTATTTAGTACTGCACTTCCATAAAGCTGGGTCAAAAATCAGTGATAAAGTATAACCAAAAATAAACGCATGAAATCACATGCGTGTATGACAAGGCAGTGGATAGTTTGGGTTAAAATTGATCAACTCTCTTATGACCAGTCAAAGACAGTTGAGAAATATGTTTAACGCCATTATAAAAGTGGTTTTAGTTGGTACCCAATATGAATTAATTGGGCTGCATCATGGCCCCAGATTCTCAAAGTCATATTATGTGTCTAGCTGTCATATATGTTGCATAATTGGTTTTGTCTCTAATCACACAGGACATTTGTTGCTACCATGTCCTGAAAACCTGAGACTAGCTGTGTCAAAAATAAAGAGACCAGTTAATTTCCTAATTTGCACTAAATTCAGATCACATTTTAGACATGTATTTTGTGACATGTATTTCATATTTTTGTCTATTTCTTTAATCTATGCTACCTCAACTGTATGTACATATACTGTATATATATGTATACCAATCTCATGATAAAAGGGAGCCCTAGACCAGTTACAGTATTTTATACACTGAGGAAAGGTCTCTGTTTAAAAAATAGTTTTATATTGTTCAGTCAAGCTGTTTTGTAATGAGACCTTCCTGGTGCCACTACCAGTGGCGGCCCATCAATAGAGGGCGCTCGGGCGCCGCCCCACCTGTCTCGTGAAGAAGAAGAAGATAGGAATCACATAAAATAATTTTAGAAAAACATTCAAATTTAAATAAATGATCTATATATTATACAGACCATGAGTACGGTGTATAATCTGCATTCAAGTGTAGTTTAAAAATGTTTCTCACTCATTTACCGTGACTAAATGGTCGTGTGATGTATTTCCTGTTCCTTTGGGTCACAAAAATCTCTACCATAGACCTACGCTATAACTGGTGCATGCGAACTGGAACCCCCTTCAATACAAAGTATAGGAGAACCTTGGGGCGCAAAATTTTGAAACCACAACCCGCCAACAAGACCAACGTTACAGCTTCAGACCAGGAAATTCAACCGGAAACTCACCGTGGCACTTGTGTTTTGTTTATAGTCAGTCGGAGGAGCAGCTTTTTGTCATGGATAATGCTAAAGATGCTAAAACGTGAACTGTTCCACAGAAGAACCCCACGGGAAATTATTAAAGATTCTGGACCTCACCAACCGGACATCAAAATGAAATAACTAACACAAGACAGAGGGAGAAATTATACTCTGTCTTTCTCCAGAAACTGATATGAGAAGTCCTGGCTAACTGTCTGTCCTGAGACCAGAGCTTTGGTTTGTTTCTCCTGCTTCCTCTGTCAGCTGTCAGGAAAAGAACAAGTCTGGATTCAGACAGATAATACGGATTTAATAAATTTTCCTGATAAAGTGAGAAAACATGAACAGACTAGCAGCTACATGAAAAATGCTAACTGCTATGTGTGTTACAATGATTAGCAATGTGAATATTGCTACACAGCTTAATGAAAGCTACAGGATAGAGTATAATGAGATGATATAATGAGGAGGGGGACAAAAACCCACACATTTTGTCTAAGATAACAGACATTATATTCTGTGGTGCGTTTGAGCTTGTGTTGAGTGGTCATGATGAAAGTGAACATCCTGGCATTTTGCCCCTGGTGTGTCAGGTCAGCTGCATAGCAGCTCTGCCATCGTTGTGTGAGTGATTGTTTGTGCGAATGGGTGAATGAGAAGCAGTGTAAAGCGCTTTGAGTACCAGTATAGGTAGAAAAGCGCTATATAAGTGCAGACCATTTACCATTTACCATCTAACACACACAATGAGGTGCTTGACTGTATGTTCTCAGTTGAAGGACAGACGGGTGAAATTTACTTATAAATAGTAAATGACTGAAAACACAGACTGTGTATTTTCACATTAATTTAATCTTTAAAAGTAGTGTGATGCATGATAATGGTGCTTTGGTTTATCCTAGTAGTGATATGTGGTTACAGTGCTTCTGAAAACTGACTTCCTAAAGTGCCCCTCCCCACTCCCCCCCAAAAAACCGCCACTGGTCACTACTATACATTAATACATATAAGCTGATGCCCACACACTATCTTTATTTGCCTAAGGCTAAACACTCAGTGCTGATTTAGCTTATTTATTCCACATCTCCTCAACTCTGACAACAAACCTAACTGGACTGTGCCATATCAGTGTCCATTTTTCTAATATAATGCTCACCACATGATAAGAATGTCACATTGTGATATTGATGATTGATTGAGTTGCATGATGATGATGTGTTTGCATCATCATGAATGGGCATGGGCATCTCACATGTGCCTATGAACACAACTGAGCCTGGTCTGATTTCAGGTTTTAAGCTTAGTCTTAAAAGTAGAGACGGTGTCTGCATCCCAAACCTGAACTGGGATCTGGTTCCACAGGACAGGAGATTAATAGCTAAAGGTTCTGCCTCCCATCCTCCCATTTGGAAACTCTAGAAACCACAAGAGTGAAGTGTTCTGCTGGGACATTATGGCACTCTGAGGTCTCTTTTATGATAGAGCTTAACTATCAAATGCTTTATATGTGAGAAGGATTTTGAAATTCTGTTCTAGATTTTACAAGGAGCCAATGCCAGATGCCAATGTAGGAAATATATGATATGTCTTGTTAATTCCAGTCAGAACTCTGGCTGCATTATGGATTAACTGGATCCTCATGAAGGAGTTACTGGGGTGTCTTATTAGTACGGAAATTACAGTAGTCCAGTCTAGAATTAACAAACGCATTGACCAGTTTTTCAGCATCACTTTGAGACAGGGAACTTCTGATTTTAGCCGTATTTCTCAGGTGGAAGAAGGCAGTTGTAAAGATTTCTTTTATGTATGAAGTAAAGGCGATATCCTGGTCAAAGACAACTCAGAGATACCAAGATAGGAATATGATTATCTCATGTCTCTGAGGTTTTTGGACCCAATAAGAATAACCTCTCTTGTCTGAACTGAGAAGTAGAAAATTGCAGGGCATCCAGGCCTTTGTCTTTTAAACATGCTTGTAGTTTGACTAATTGATTTGTTTCATCTGGTTTCATAGATAAATATTGCTGGGTGTCTGCATGGCAATCTAAATTTGTTTCCTGGTAATATTGATCAGAAACACATCAGCATGACCTAAAACAGGCCATTCATGCTCAAAAACACGTCATTGTGGCTGAATTAAAACAATCCTTCAAGCAACAGTGGGACTAAAATCCTCCATCGCAAATGCTTGATTAGGTTTAGGGGGCAATTACTTTGTCACATAGGGACGGGCAAGTTTGGACAGCTTCCCTTTATAAATGGGGGAAA
>JAUBNQ010000023.1:18490350-18502376 GCA_032353495.1 Ctenopoma kingsleyae
GTGATAGTCTCGGCTAGTCGAATGGAGCAGGGCAAGTCGTTCCACCAGCCAGGGACAACAAAGGAGAATAGACTCGAATGGGATCGGAGACCCCATGAAGAAGGAATTTTTAGTCTCATTTCATTTGCAGACTTAGTGTTTCTAAATGTACATAGGGCCAAGCAGTGTCTTCTCGTTTGCCTTCACCGTGTTACAAAGGCACTGTAGCTGCAACATCTTCAACAGAATGCAAAATTAAAGAAGGATTTTGGATATTTTTTTCATACGTATGAATGAGAGTATGTATGAGAGTTCATGTCTACAGACAAAGCCAACATGCAGAAAGCTGATACTGTATTTACCACGCAGCATTTTGTCCAGTTTTTTAATACTGTAAGGCTATAGTATGACTATTTTCAGCGACATAATGAGTAACAATCTGGTATGTAAATACAAAACCACTGATGTTGCTGGTACAGAGTTGTTTTTTGAATGAGAAGAAAATAATTAATAAAAGAAAACAAAGAAACCAAAAATAAGTAATTGAAAGCCAAAACATTCTCCAGAACCTGCGGGGCTATTGTCATAAACCTTTAACGACACACATAGATTTATTGATAGAAAGTCAATAAATGGCTGATACATGACTATCTTTCACATATCCAGAAGACACTGTATATCTCCAGTGTATGCTGTAGTATTGCAATATTGCTTCAAGCCATTTGTGTCACAACTGAGCATAACCCTGTAGCACTCTGTAAAGAAATGATGTGCTCCCACATAGAAGTGACATTGGTTGCATTGACTTTAATGGAAACCACCTGCATTCTGTGAGAGTGTGTATTTTATGTCACCCCCACCTGACACTTTTTCTTCTCACAGGTCACTGAGAGGACAGCCCTCCCTGCAGTGAGTTCACATTTTCATCATTCTTTCATTAACATGCTGATTTCTTGCACTGTTTGGATTTATACAGACTAGGAAAGTGTTTCTGGATCAGGAAGAGGAAGAGGAAGGTGTAGTGGTGCATATAGTAGAACAGGGAATTTACCATATAGCTACATACAAATAGCTACATAATGTGTATCAGTGCAGCCAACAGAAATAATGTTTCATTACTGTAAACAGGTGCTTTTGTTTCTGGACTTTATTCTTTAGGGCATTACCTCATCACATACAGATATGTATGTATGATAAACATTATGGTGCTCTATTGTACATGCTGCAGTAACCCAAACTGCTCAATACCAAAAAACATGGAAATCTAGTGATAGTGTACTATGGAATTAATGCCCCAGACAAACAATAGTGGTAACAGTAACAGTAAAGAGTGAATTAATGTTGTAGCTTTTGCATTTACATATTCACCTCCTCTGGGAGCAGATCCATGGCCTAATAAGGGCTATAAAAGAAAAAAAAAGACAAACAAGGTTGCCCATGTGGACAGCCATTAGGGACAGACATCCTTGTATTTTTTCACATTTTGGTCCTTAGAGAGAGTAAATAGATCTACTGACAATGTTTACCCACAGGCCACCCAGGTCTAATCAAGATGTAAAAAACACAGAAGTAAATGAAAATGCCACAGATCTTGCACTGCATCACTGTCTTGCCACCGCTGTTTTAAATAGATCAATGGCATCAGCTCACATAGTCAGGCCCTTAATATCCTCCCTGTAGATTTGTGGTTTAGCTCTTTAGTTCCATAAAAGCAGGCTTGATGGATGGCTTTGCAGCACTCTGACAGAGGCATGGGAATCCCCAAACTGCTCCCCTCCCTCCACATGCAACCCCACCCTCCACCATCCGCCACTATCACCAATCCATCCACCTTCCAGAGCCAGCTGGCAAGCTGTTGTTCAGCATTTTGCCAGCCTCAGTTTCCTTTTTACAAATTGAATCACAAGCTCAGTATATTTGGGGTTCTTACACAGGTCAGTCTGATTGAGGGACAACATTTATCTTTTGCAAATGAGCAGATTGTAGCCAAGAGGCATGAGGCAGAGCAACAAAGATGAAATGAACCAGACATAGATGGCAGAGTGACTTCAGCAGGAAGTAGTCAATATCAGACAGAAGTTATGAACCTCAGCAATAGATGGTTCTCAAAAATGGCTAGGCTTAGTCAGTAAGGTGGAGTGGTTAGGTTTAGGCAAAGACACTGTTCAAAGCGGTACAGCCATAGCACCGATATACAGTATACTGTCTGGCAGCTGTCAAACAACAATTTCACCAAGGGGCTCAATAAAGTATCAGTTATTATTGTTATTACAGGAATTCCATAGAGATTAACTTCCGGAAAAAGGTTAACAACTCCCAACCAATGTTAATATCCCAGCATCTTGTTGTCTTTGTCTGGAGGTAGGTCCCTCTAACAGAAACATAAGGAGGTAGCTAAAGAGGAAGAAAGACAGAGTCAGAGAGAGTGAGAGAAGAGGTCTTTTTTTAATGAATCTGAGAAACACAAGAAAGGGAGAGGAAGGTTTAGACGAAAGTAACAGTGATGAAAAGTATGTGTGTCTGAGTGAGCTCATGTGCACCACATTTTACTAAATTGCTGCCTCATTTATAAATAATAGATCCCTCCTTCTTCCACCATCAATGGGCTGAGAGATATTGATCAGCATCTGGTCTCCTCAAGTCAAAGGGTAATATCTGCTGTTTACTACATATAAATCTTCACTTGGTACACTAAATAACAAGCAGGAAAAGCAAGAGTGTGAGAGAATGTGGGGAGGCACACGAGGTATAAGGCTCATACAGATAGAAAACGCTCCAGATCTGCCACTGTTCATACTAAACTGAGACATTTGTCTCTTTTGGTTCTATCCTGCTGTGCCTGCTTTGGGATGATTAAACTCTACCCGACATCAGGCTGTCCAGGAGCAGATGAAACCTTTTTAAACCACACTAGGAAAAATGACTGGGTGCAGAAGTGTTTGCTTGTAGTTTTGGTTCAACATTACTCAATGTAGGGCACATTTTTCTGTTTCTACCAGTCAGTATGAAGAATTGAAATAACTGTCCCTTGAGTAAGGCGTTTTGACTTTTAAAGAAAATTGCAAATACACCATTAATGATATAACACAGTTTTTTCTTGCTATCCTATATATAAAGTATATACCAAATATGTGAAGGTACAGGATATGAAGTGCCAGGATCAACTTGAGAAATTCATACATGTCACATTATAGTCTTAATTAGTGTGCATTGCAATTATGCATTTAGAATATTCTCACTAAATAAAAAAAAGACAATAAAAATCTAATTGATTTTTCCACAACACTCCAATATGTAAATTAACTGAAGTCCTTCTGCAAGGGAGAGGGATTTGTGAAGCAGTTCTACCTTTTCTCTCTCATGGCACACACATTCAAATCAGTTGTCAACATTGTGTGTGATGTGTGTGGGGTCAAAGGGATCAAAATGTCCTGCTGAGACTTGATGATCACTTTACAAGATATGGTAGCAGCAGCCTTAGGTGGAAGCCCACCTGGTTATAACATCAGAGTGTGTTCCAAATGCCGCTGACTATTTAAGAAAACACACACAGATCTCCTCAGCACAGTCAGGCTGTAGCCATGCTTCACTTGCTGATTATGATCCCATTGTGTTTTTATTAGCGTCTCTGGGCTCTGCTATTTAGTATACATCAGTTTCTAAATTGAGTCTTTGCTAATTTGTCTTCAGCCTTTGTCTTTCTGATCCAATGTCTCTCTTGCCATCTTCAGATCTAATGTATCTTCTCCCTTGTTTCACTTTCTACAGTCACAATGAAAAGTACCAATCAGTGCCACCAGTAACAATGAAGGTCAGGGCCACTGGGCAGTGATTATTCAGGGTCCTGATCTTTTTGTTTTGGAATTGGGATAATAATGGCAGACTTAAGGTGGGCGGGGACAGTGGCCTGTTCTGGGGAGATTTTAAAAAGGCTGGTGAAAACTGCAGATAGCTGACATGTTTCAGCATAATGGATCTAGCTGTTAAGTAGACCTCTCGGTTGCTGGTGTGAAAAGCCTCATCATGTGTCTTTAGCAGTTTTTGAAATTTCCTGTTCATCCTTGTTTTTTAGGTTGGGGAAGGCGTGGATGTTTCTTGTATGTGGTGACAATGTCCATGCAGAAGGTAGTTGTTCTGTGTAGATTCCAGTTTGAACAAGTCCCTGGCTGTATCATCAAGACAATTTGGCCCTCAACACAGAAATTTATTGTGGAGGTCTAAAGGGAGTTTCTTGTCTTCTTGAGTCAATGCTTGTTTTTTGTCCAGACAAGCAGTGTGACTTGTGGAATGTTAAATACAGGTCACACTTTCAAAAATTATGTCCAAGCAGTTCAGCAGTTTGCCATAAGTGCATAAGTGCACTCCAACCAACTTTTAGATTCATCTCAAGAAAATGAAAGGAAACAGTATGTACCTGACTAAATACATATGTAAAAGAGAGATTTAAGTTTTATTATTTTTAATTCATTTATTTATACATTTTCACTTTATCATAGGAGACTGCTGCAAAAATTGTGTTTTTTCTATTTTAAAATAAATGTACAATGCAGTAAAATGTGCAAAAAGTGAAGCAATGAATGCTTTTCATTGTATGATGTCAAAAGTCAGTATCCAAACTCCCAAAAAATAAATAAATAAATAAAATAAATTAAATTAAATTAAATAATGTCATTTACTCTTTAAGATGTATAAAATGCATAGGACCGTGGGGTGTATTGATTATTTAAAAGCAGCACTGGATGAAATAGATATGCTAGCAGTGAGAAGGAGCAGAGGGTGAGCTGCATAAACCGACCAATTATATCATTCTTCACCCTCGCCTGCTGCTTTGGACTGTGAACTGAAATTATGGCTATTTAAAACATTACACAAAAAGCAACTGGGCTCTGTGTAGAATGTGAATGTGCATTCTGGTACATTTTGTTCAAGATTAAACCTTCTCTTTTAGTTATTTTCCACAAATTTTATTGCTATGGAAAATGAATAGAAGGTCAATGAATGGAATAGACACAGGGATACTTTTCCCCCTCTCCGAGGTGTTTTATGAGAGAGAGACCTTTTCAGTGTAAGATTTCTCCCACACACCTGTCACTGAGAATGCTCAGGTGTCGAAAATCCTATTTAATAGTGATGCCATAACCTGGATGAAAAAGCAAAGCATGAAACACAACAAACAAGCAATCAAAAATATAAAACTCATGTATCAGTGTCTATGGCATGACACTCTGAAATAGCCATCAAGAAAAAGTGAAAAGAATATATAAAGTAGATGTTGAGGCTACCTGTTCAGATCATTGTCAGTGGTCACAGTGGCAGTGTCAGAAGAGAAAATGTTGACACAGAACTTTCAGCTGAAGCATTAAGCATTTTTTTTACCTTAGAACTCTAGGCTATGTGATCTCTCAGGAGTCCCTGCCAGTGGGCACTGGTGCAGCAGTGGCTGTGTTCTGCTTCCTGGATTGGAGTAACAGGAGGCAGGTTAGGGATGTGAGACTGCTGGACTATCAGGAGGAACACAGCAATGCCTTTTACAGCTGGATGTGTTACTACTGGCATCACTACACAGGCAGAGTACCATCAGTAGACTTACAGGCACACACACTACATGGCACAGCACATGGTCACAGTGTAAAATCACTTTGTAGTCAGCGTGCATCACACCCTAGAGGCGAGTATGAGTGTGCGTGTGAATGATGTGATGTGTGCCCCTGTGCTCATGGGTGCTGAAGGGGAAGGTTAAGCTGTTGCCAGATGTTGCAAGACAGTGTTCCAGTAGAGTCCCCAGTGTGAGCAGAGAGGATTATAAAACAGGGCTTTCATGATTGTTGCACTGTTACATTTATTTTTTAAGGAAGTGAAATTGTATTTATACAAAAGCAAACAAAGAAACAAAAAATGACAGCATGCTTCGTCTTGTGAAGAACAGCGCATTACATGGTGTGATTGGTTTATAAATTATGCAAATCTAAATAAAAAAGTAATTCATACACATCAACTCTTT
Organism: Ctenopoma kingsleyae; assembly: GCA_032353495.1. Classification (NCBI taxonomy): domain Eukaryota; kingdom Metazoa; phylum Chordata; class Actinopteri; order Anabantiformes; family Anabantidae; genus Ctenopoma; species Ctenopoma kingsleyae. The sequence continues at coordinate 18,496,331 of JAUBNQ010000023.1, forward strand.
TTTGTATTTTTGACCACAGTTTTTGAAATTAACTGCTACAGATTACTTTACTGTTTGTACAATCCTAACATTACATTTACATGCAGACATGAGTAATGATTATTGTCCACAACTGACACTAAATAAAGAAGAAAAGGAAAAAAAACTAAACAGTTTTTTTACAAACACAAAAGAAATGCTTATAGAATTTCTGAGCAGCTACTCTGCTGAACTACGAAACTTAAATGGAAATATACAAGGACTCTCAGTAATCCCAGCATTGGCTGCTTTATATCTTGGTGTTCAGTGTAGTTTTCTGTCTCTAGGCAGAGTGTGATAAGTGGAACTTGGCCAATGGGCTCTACTGACCTTTGCACCTTTTTAGAGGATCTGAGGGTGAGCAGTCTAGGCTCTCCAGCCCTTGTGGACTGTGATAAAGGCTAACTTGGCATCAGTGAGGGAAGTTACCAAGGGATGAGCTGCTATTGTGTTGCTGTTGCAAAGATAATGAGAATCTCTTGTGATTATGAAGTGTCACATCAGAGGATTTCATGAACCTGTGTTGGATTCCAGCTTTTCCTCATAGCACTCTTGGGACAGTGCTCCGGAATGTCGCCTGGGAAGAGGAGGATTATGTATACAGGGAAATCATATGGACTTATAGGCTTGGGCTCAGTAGCTTTGGCATAATGCTAAGCAAAGATGGCTGCGTTGTTGTGAGAGAGGATAAAAGAAGGTGTGGATAAAATAACTGTAGAGAGCATGAGAGAGGACCACTTTTTTATTATTTATTTGTATATGGTGTTTTTTCTCATGCATTCCATCTTCAGCTTTTACAGTTTCCAGTTACAGTATACAGTAACCAGTGGGCCCAAGGCTTCATGGGATAACAGAACAAGTGGTTAGCATACACAAGAAACATTCATGTACCTGTGGCTTTTGTATTAATGAATGAAGTTGGATCTTGTGATGGTCATGTTACTAATGCTTGAGCTGTCCATACTGCTATTCTGTTATCACTGCTGTCATCAGCAACATAATCCTTGAATCAAAATTTTAGTATTTTTGGACTAACCCACTTCACCATAGCTTCCTCCCATGCAGGCCTCTGCTGTTGTCTTTATACATGTCTTCCTTAGGCAATAGTATAAGGGAACTCTTTAAATCTCCATCGCTATGCAGATGACTCCCAACTTTATTTATCTGTGAAACTGGATGGAACAAATCAATTGGTTAAGCTAATAATGTTTAAAAGACCTAAAGGATGGATATTTGGGCCTAAAAACCTTAGAGACATGTTATCTAGTCATATTGCTTCCCCTAGATGACATAGCATTGGACTCAAGTACTACTGTGAGGAATCTTGGAGTTATCTTTGACCAAGATATCTCCTTTACCTCCTACATAAAAGAAATCTCTTCTTCCACTTGAAGAATATCTCTAAAATTAGAAACATCCTGTCTCAAAGTTAGGCTGAAAAACTAGTCCAGGCATTTGTTACTTCTAGACTGGACTGCTGTAATTCATTACTGATAGGAAAATCACTCAATTATGTTTAAAAAATAAAACTTATCATCTCAACATACAAAAGTATGTAAATATTTAACAAAAAGGTTATCTGTCGCAAGTCTAAGTCTAGGCTCAAGTCAAGACCAAGTCAAAATTTGACTTGAGTCAAGTCATGTGACTTAAGTCCTCCACTTCTGCTTGACAGCTTCACTTCATTTCCAGTAAAATAACTGAATTGGCATAGCTAAATACAGCAAAGTACTTCGTAAAGTAGAGTCGTACAAGCCTGCTGAGTTGTGACATACTGCATGACACACATGGCACTATGTGTCGGATTTCAAATTAGATATATGTACTTCAGTCACAAACATTTTTTGCAAATGAAAGTAGACAATTTATATAAGAATTAAAATACATCTGCATTTACAATTTCTATACAGCATTCTAAGAACTGAATTAATCTAGTGTAGAATGTACTTATGAGCTTTCTCGAGACTGAATTTAATAGAAAACAGGATAGACCCTTTGATTTGAAAGAAATTGGGGTTTGAGGATGCAGTTATTCACATTTCGAAATATTAAATGAAATGAACTTCAGGTATAGTTTTTTTTCCTCTAAAATAGTTTTCAAATGAAAGCTGGCCTGTATTTAATTGAAGATGAAACTTATATTCTGCTTGGTGATGAGGGTGTCTGCATGGCTCTGTAGTCAGTTTTTCTATCATAGAAATATTTATTATATGTCTTCAATACTACTAAAGTATGCACAGTGGTAGTATGCAGATAACTTGCATACTTAGTAGATATGATAAATCTATTCTTTTTTGGATAATAGATGGAGACAAGACTAAAGATAGAGATCTGGGTCTCATTGCCAGTGTGTTGTCTTAGCTGTCGGTGCTGCTCACACAGTGTGACTGTGAATGCCAAGTGGAGCTGAGAGCAGGACCTTTGATCTTGCAAACCAAGCCCATAAATGGGATGTCAGATCCATTGCTTGCTACATGGTAAACCTGATACAGGTGAGATTAGTATTTTATTTTACGCAGTTTAACACATATTTCTCTAAAATGATCATTCATTCTGGATATTACTGCACAAACAAAAAAGGCAAGAGGGCAATGAAGAGCAACGTCATGGTGGAGGGACTTTATGCAGCTCTAGTGCATTAGATTGCAATATACTGTATAACTGGAAACTTCCCCCTAGACAGTATGTTTAGTAACAATACGCTTCACTTATATTTGTCAAGAATATATTGATATTTAGTGTAGTTTTTTGACCTCCAGTGTGTGGTGTCAGTGAGTAGCTTCAGAAGGAAGACTAAAGTCAGTTTCACATATAAATTCCAGACAATGTCAGGAGAACCAGGTCTGGACATTGTACAGAGTTGCAGAAATGATGAGACCTCAAATTGGATTGATATTGGACTTGACTATGTTTTTTTAAATTTCACCAACTCTGTCTCACGCTGTCTGATGACACATTGACACAGTAAATCAATATTTCATAGTTAAATGCAAATTTGATAAACTCATCAAAATTCATTCTGCATAACTCATAATGCCTACAGTATCAATAATGTTGATGCTGAAATGTGTTATTCATATGTGCATACTACTTCCTTAAATAACTGATAACAGAAGAATGTCAGGGTTGATGTTTGATCCAGCAAATCAACATTCTGCTCTGATTTTATTAACATTTATTGTTTTAACCCACACTTTAAATGTTAATATTGTTTGAGTGCTTCACCTGTTTTGTCCCACAAGTTGCACACACAAGAGACACAGCATGATAGACAATGAACATCAAGCAGAAATGAGGTGATCAAAATGATGTCTTTTTTTTCCCTTTACGGTACATCTGCAGTGGTCCTCCAACCCCCCCATCTACCGGCAAGCCATGATCCTCTGACAGTAGCAATCATGATCCATTGAAAATGTCCCTCTCATCAGAAAATGGCAGCATGTAGAAATCTATAAAAGGTTTTAATGTTGTGGGCCTGCCATGATTGCCTGGGCTTTTATCTGCTATTCACCAGATCACACTGTCCCAGTCCTTTCTGCTTGCTGTGCCAGGCTAAAGACAGGCAGAGAGAATTATGTATAATGACAGCTCCATTGTTGCAGGTAGATAGCACATATCTTATCAATACTAATTGTATCTGCTTGACAGAGATAGTTTCTCTCTACCTCATAATTTGCCTGTTGCCTGTCTTTGTCATAGGAAACCAGAGGAAAAATGAAAGGGCATGAATAGGCAAAGATATTTTTTCATCAGATGATATTTACATAGCATATGTAAAAATAATTTATCCATACTTTGTGGCCAGTACAAAAAATATGACAATATATCAACAATCTTAAAAACAAAAAAAATGAAAAACACACACACACACGCAAAAGTTCAAAGCTACCAAGATGCTCTATAAAGAAGCGTGAAGACAGTTGACTTTTAAGGTTATGCAGTGAACTGATTTTCTTTGTACTTTGCCCTAATAACAACTACCCGTAAAGCTGATGTTTCGGAAAATCATTTCAGCTCATTAACAGCCACTATTTTACCATGTTCACAGTGGCATTGATCAAAGGCACTACTCAGTCTGTTGTACTGACGTTAAAGGAAAGAAAAGATTAACCTCTGCAAATGAAATACCTCCTGGAGAGCCATGCACATGCATTTCAATGACTTGCTTGAGAACCCAGCAATTATGTGTTGAGAAATATTGAGGGCAGGGGCCTGTTAATAGTTTGCCAATCAGACTGGTCCACCGATTTGATTTGTGCATTCAATTAGATTTTCACATCAAATGAAATTCAGCAACCACAGTACTTTGGTTTGGTCATGCTTTGATTTCACACATTGACAAAATAGAAAGTCTGACTGCTGCCAAATAGAAAATAATATAATATTCAGTTCTGTACATTCATGCAAATATAATTGAAAAAATAAAAAGACTGTATCTAGATTTCATACATTGATGGAGTAAAATGTCCCATTTTGACAAGTGTTCAGAGGGTTATTACTTAATATTTGGCATCAATTGGAGGACTGAACCCCTCCAGGGCTAAGAGAAAGTTGTTGTTGCATTGATGTCCATTGACCTCTTGAAAACCATGCCTATCAGATTTGCCTCTGGCCTAAGGGTTAAAAAGACAATCCTGTCATTGGTTGGACCACAGCAAAAACTGCTGTTCATTACCAGCTGCACATGCTGTCAGAGTGTCCTTGAGCAGGACACTTAATTCTCTTCAGCTCACTCAACAAAAGTGACTCTAGTTTGAGTGTCCTCTCAAACTTGAACATGGAGAGGAAATGGTCTTCAGTGTTGACCCCTGACCTCTCTCGTCCTCAGCAATGCTGCGCATATTTATCAGACTTGCCTTTGGCAAACACAACATCCCTGTTTAGGAAAGATGCTAAAGCATTTGTGGAGTTTTGTCTCTACTCACCAGTACTTTCATCCACGATATCCTCAGTGGACAAATACAAACATATGTATCGTCTAAATGCATCCACACACACTGAGGCACAAACCGTAATAATTTTTCATTTAAAGCGTATGAAAATGTAAGACATTGGACACACCTGTGGTCTATAATCAAAGACATGCATGGCTAATCATTGTAAGCCTGAATATTCATAACTAAATATGTCAAATATACAGTCACCCATACTTGAATACAAAAATGTCTGATGATCTGCTTCGTTAAACACCTATTTCCAGCCAAGTCTTGCCCACCTGAAAGTGGAGAGACACAGAACAGAAAAAAATATATGGTTCCTGATGTCATGATTTAGCTTTCAACTTCTGGTTCAGGGGCTTTTATTTTGAAATTCCAGTGGCACTACCCTTCAGTGAGGACTCTGGCTTCTGGAACGTTCAGCTCTCTCTCTCCATCCACTCTCTCATTCCCTTCACCTGTGCCTTCCCTTATATAAGCAGCACCTTTCATGTTCTCGATTTGCCAAATTGTCTGCTCTTTTCATAGTGACGCTTCAATCTGGATTTCTGGTTTTGACTCTGCCTGCCCATCTACCTGACCTTAGCCCATTGCCCTGCCATACCACTTGTAAGTCTGATTCTGATGTTCTGATTTTTGATCTTATTCTGGACTGGACTGGACTCTTTGCCTCTGGCCCTTACTATGGATATCCATCTCTCTGACCTAGAGAATTCTCACACTTACTGGCTTACCTTTTTCCCTTCTGGAGCTCAGTGGTCAGCTCAACCATATACATTGGGATGTCTGGTGTAAATGTCTCTTTTTAAGTCATTATACGGCATCTCTATTAGGTTGAGGTATAGGCTAAGACTGGACCACTCCAACAGGAAGATTTTGTGTCTCTGAAGCCATTTTAGTCTATTGTCGTCAATTGCTCCAACTAGCGCAGTTAACACTTCAAAGACAAATTAGCACACTGGTGTAAATGACCATCTTTATCGCTATAATCTTTGGGGGTAGTGTTGCTTCCTTCTTCTTAATTCAGCAGATTCTCTCATCTAATCAGTTCCTTTAAGATTTTCAAATATTACTTTTCACCAGATTCTTGT
>JAUBNQ010000023.1:18513813-18533089 GCA_032353495.1 Ctenopoma kingsleyae
GGTTCTCACAGAAGAGAATACTTGCTACTATCTGCAGTCAAGGCTAAATGTTGTCATAATTCGTAACAGTGAGAAAATACACTTGGTATTCTGTGTTTTTAACTGTTTTTGTATCTGGGAGTCATGGCAACTGACGCGGCCAGGATTGGCCATATTATTTACCAGTGCGATCAGCTAATTGCGCTCTAAGGGATTACAGTACTGGGAACAAGGCCCCAGATCCCTGCGGAGCTGAGGAGAAGATGGCGGGGATGCAGGGCTGGACTCAAAAAGAAAGTATGGAGGGGAAGGTGTGGTTCAGACCATAACCTTGTTTACCTTGGCCCCAGCTACACTCCCATTGTTCAGTAGCAGACAGTGATCACGAGAACTATTAGGAAGTGGTCTCAGGAAGCTATTGAGACTCTGCACGGGGCATATGAAGCCACTGACTGGGATGTTCTCTGTCATCAAAGTGGAGACGACATCACCTCCAGTACATAAACTACATAAACCTTTGTGTGGACAACATCATGCCAACCAGGACAGTGAAGTGCTTTTCAAACAATAAGCCCTGGATCAACTGTGACCTGAAGACGCTGCTGAATGAGAAGAAAAGAGCCTTCCTGCAGGGAGACAAGGACCAGGTGAAGGAGGTGCAGAGACAGTTAAAGGTGAAGCTGAGGGAGAATAAAGACACCTACAGGAGAAAGCTGGAGAACCACCTCCAGCAGAACAACATGAAGCATGTGTGGTCTGGGATGAAAAAGATCACAGGCTTCAAAGAGAAGGAGAACCAGGCTGAAGGGAACCTCCAAAGAGCAAATGAGCGTAACAACTTATTTAACAGATTTTCAGCTGGAGAGGAGGCTGCTTATCAAACTTCTGAACGTCATGGAGAACAGCTCACATCCTCTCCACAGCCTGCTGGTCAAGCAGCGGAGCAGCTTTAGTCCTAGATTTCTTCAGCTACGCTGTGATAAGGAAAGGTACAGGAAGTCCTTCCTGCCAACAGCCATCACCCTGTACAATAACATCACTATGACAGAGAGCTCTGCTCCAACTGTCTAACTGTCTGGTTATGTTCCATCTATTTCCAATTACTTCACATATGATCCTCAGTTCCTGTAATTTAAGTACAACCTGTTCTGGTTTCTCTTTAGATGTGTTTTGATGTGTATTTTTTTTCCTGTATCAATCTTTGTTTTTCTTGTGCTAATCTTAATTATCTTGAAAAGGACATAATATGCTCATTGTTATACTTAATACAGGGAACAGTAAAAGGAATGCAAGTTCAAAATTTGCTACCACACTGTAGTGTGAAATGCAAGCGGCCAAAATGAGCCATTTTTGACCTAGTTCCACATGCAACCACTTCATATTCCTGACCTGATACATGCCAAGTGACTCCAAAGATGAAGAGCAGAATCCCTTATCTGATCCATAAAAGCAATAAAGTAGAGGAAGCTGTAATTGCCATAAGCAGAGACATATGCTTAAGCAGGAAAAAAAAATAGATCAACACTGGACAAAAGTTCATTCCTAATTTTCACAGATTTTATTAATATATAAAATGTGTTAAATATCTTACATACGTTGCAATAACAAATTGTACCTCGATACCATGTTTTGTTTTGTACGTATTATTATATACTGTACCTGTTTTCAAATTACTTTAATAGTTAAAATGAATGAGATTTTTTGCAGATTTCAGAATGAAGAAACAGTGGCCTAAAATCTTTTTGTATTGAGCTTCAATTTAATTCAATTTCAATTTAATGAATTTCATTAGCAAAAAATTTGAAGCAAAACTCAACAAAATTATTTTGACTATTGTATGACTACATTTGCATTGTTTCCAGTTTAGGAATCTTACATAACTAAACTAAGTTATAAGTTATAAATTACATGAGCATTTTGTCTTACATTGTTTTCTTTTTTTATCATGTGTATAGGACACATTCATTCATTTTTATCTGAGAAACACAAAGGTCAGAGATGTATCATTGTCAGTGCCCTCTGTGAAACATAGTGCACAGTGTTGCAGACTACACATATAAATACCTCCATTAATGTGTCACTCTGCACACACACATTGGAGGTTAATTTAGGTCACCAGTTGACTTATTGATGGCTGAGTAAATGGTCAGGTGGGTCTGAAGCTAGATGTTGGGTTGGGTGCTAGTAAAATGACCACAGCCCATCTCTTACAGTACATGTTCGCAACAGTAGCTAAGGTCAGAAAGATTTAACAACTACTTCGCTTGTGGATTTGCTGTGACTGGCATGTTACAGACTAGTGAACTGATGTGGTTTATATGGGCTGGTACAATGAACCTTGCATCTTGATTCTTCAGCACACCTGAAGTAAAGCACATACAGTAAACTGACACCTTTCAAACCAGCACATGCAAAGAATCACACATACAGTCTTGGGTAAGAAGTTCTGCTTCTCTCAGGGTACAAATCTGAGAGTTATACCCTGGATTAGTCAGGGTAAGCCTAAACACCAGGGTGTTGCAAAAATACCCACATATAAAAAGCCTATGGGGTAAATATCCCAACATGATAGTTTTTTCTGGTTTTTGGTGCAGTCATGCCAGGTCTCTCATTCTAGCTGGGGCATGGAGACCTGGCATGGATCTCCCGCATGCAGAGACCCTTGACAGGGACAATCCTCTTGACCATCTGGCATTTGAAGCAGAATGTATTTCTCTATTTCTTTAGTCTTACCTTGTATGCAAAGAACAGGTCTGATCAAAAAGTCCCTATAAATCCAACTGTTTCCATCTGGCCCAAAAAAACTAAGAGAAAATATGAACGCTTTTGGACCCCAAGGCTAAAATAATTCCATGCGTAGCCTGAGGTTCTAGAAATTAGTTCATCTGATAGTTACCATGATTGATTTATGGGCCATTAAATGCTACAGGTAAACTAATACAAAATATACACCTCCATTATACGGTCCCCTGTCACACTTTAGCAATTTAGAACATCCATATTGTAATATGAATGTAGCATACTATTTAGTTAGTGGGACTTTACTGATTCATGTCTTTGTGTCAAACATAAAAAAACATCTAGATGGATCAGGTGCCAGAGTCAGCATGTTTGCAGGGTATTTAGTTCTCTGACTATTGTGATTTGACAAAGTTTTCACAGTGTTAACTGTGAGCCACATCAACACAATGAAAGAGTCAGCCTGTTGTAAGTTTGTCAACTGATACAGCAGAAATTACATGTACATGATGCACATCATCATAAGACACACATGCATCGAAAAGGTTCATGCATGTATGTTTAACAGGTTGGACTACAGAAATGGTGGCTCTACCGTTTTCTACTAGACTTCTCAGCTAAGAAAGTAGAGTAGAGTTCTCACATAGCTACTTATAGTATGATACACACATGGATTGGTGCTAAAACACTATTGCATTTTCAAATACCTGTTTTAAAGTCAGACTAGGACTAAATCTGTCATATTTATAAAAAATTATTCAGACCATTCATGATGACTGGGGGTGGTATGCCTAACATTAGCACTTCCAACTCCTAATTAAAACTTTAAAGTTTATTTTTTATTAGTTGCTAAATGAATAAACTTGCCTTGATTTTCAAATCCAATACATTAAATGAAGTAAACAGCTAGTTCTCACTTTCCTTTAGAGTTCTTGAGATGAAAGGACAACAAACAAGCAGCTACTAACTACTAACCAGCATGCTATTCACTCTCATGAATTGCATGTTTAGATTGAATCCCTTGTTGTGTTTATCTCTCACAGAGCACTGCACACAGTCTGAAATGCCTGAATAGCACACCTCAGCTGCAGCAAACAGGGGTAGACAGAGGACTTTGTGACCATTTATCACCACCAACAGGTCATAGTTTACAACTTGACGTTGGACATACATCATCACTCAGACATGGGGACTAGGGTAAAATGGAGTCTGGTGTGATTAGATTATGTCATATCAGCCACATTCAGAGGCAAACTGACTACAAGAAAATCTCAGGACCTGCACATTTATTTAAGAAGCTGTCTTACCTAGGATTAATAAATTAACTGGACACATTAGGATAAAGTCCTACATCTTAAAGTCTGCATCAGCTTTGAGGTTTTCCAGTATTTTCAAATATGCGTGACTCATGGCCAAGCTCTTCCTGAGGCCAACCCTGGTAGGTTTGGTGTCCATGATGTACATGATGCCCAAAAATGTGACATACAGAATCTGTATCTATATTTGTGCAACAAGTGATTCAAATCTGAGAAGGTAAGGTAAACAACAGCATGTAATTCAAACATGTTATATGACTTAAAAATTGTCTGTTTCTCTGCAAACCTCAGATGGAAGATCACAGCGGGAGCTGTCCTGCCGAGGGACCTTTATTCCACACTGTGAATTAGAGATTCTCTGTGTGGATGATTAGCTGAGCCCAGCTCGTATTGACAGCTAGGCAGGTGCCTGCTTGTCATTAAGTTTTAATAAGACTCACCACATAGTTCCTCATTAATAGCTGCCCAGAGGGCAGGCACAGGACCTTTGCATAGAAAGGCAAGAGAGCATGCAGGCAGCACAGAAGAGAGGGTGGGGTGACTTAAAAGGAAGACACACTTCCATATGGCTGTACTGATAGAATACTAATAAAGATGGACACATGTACTATGTTCATGCACACACTACACATTTTTAAACCCATATAATCTTTCTCTGTGCTTAACTGTGCTGTGTAGCAATCTACTGCTTGTGAAATTCGAATTCAAACGCCAACCAATTACTTCAATTCAAAGGAAGGAGTTTGAGACTCTCAGTCTAAATATTTGAGCTGAGGGAGCAAGTGGAGTTTTGGGAGTAAACACATTCCGTGTGTAGGCCTGATAATGTCGGGGGGGTGTCGTGCATACACAGGACTGAGGACTTAGAAATAACTCAAACACTAAATCAAAGGAAAGAGTTGTAAATCTAGCCTCTAGATACCCACTAACTGCTGAACTTTAAAAACATCAACTGCACGGTTCCTGAAGCTAGCAGTACTAACACTATCTGCAATGCTTAGTGTTTTCCAATCCAGAAAAAACCAAAACAAAAAAACAGATTGTTAACCAGCCTATGTGCTTTCTTTGTTGTTTTCATCTGAACAATTTATTTGTCTTTTATTGCACATTCACATTCACCTTATGTAACCTTCAATATAAAACTTCGTGCTGTTGCATTACTGTGGAAGCTTTTTGGTGATGTGCACTGAGAACGCATTTCTGATTGTGGGGTGAAGGGGAGTTTTTTGGTATAAACACAGCATAGGCATTAGAGTTGAAGGGGAAGCACTTAAAAGGCTCTGTTCAGAGTCTGGGATCCGTGAAGGGTAAAAACATGTTAGGCAGTTGGAGTGTAATAAAGACAATTGAAGGAATGCACATGTCCTGTTGACATTCTCATGGTGGAAGGTAAGTCCTGAGTAACCCTTATGCATGGCATGGAAATTATTGTTTCACAGACACAGCATGGGGTATTTTTCTCTTTAATAAGTCAGCATGGGACGGGATGAGCCGGCAGGTTTGTATTACTTATATACTATATATTCTGAAGACAGTTTTAATATACAAATTGGACCATTCTGGATGGCCCATGGTAGGCTGGAAATTTTGGTCCAACCGATTGAAAAGTCAAGAGACATTTTTGGGCAAAACGTCTACATTAATCAACGCAGTCATTTTCTCTTCCAGAAAATACAGGGTTTAGTCAGTTAACCAGATGTGAGTGACTGACGACAGGAAACACACTTTAGAACATCCATTTACAAATCTATGTGGGATAAGAAACACTCTGTAGTATGTCAGTTTTTTTACAGCCTGTAATGGCTACATCTGTTGTTACCGAGTTGCAAAATGCTTACAAAGCAGTGCAGACACAAACTCTTTAATGTATATACATGGAATATGACATGCAACAGGACAGCATCACTACAGCATAACAACAATGCCCATTTTTCTCCACCTATCTAACAGTCTTCTCTTCTTCTTTTACCCCCATTCTGAATAAAAGAAATTCAGACAGGGACATATTCCACACCACTGAAAAAGAAAACCAAATACAGAAAACAACTACAGATCTGTAAATAAATAAACTGTCCTCACAGTTCATGCATAGGGCGTTTGTTTATTTAGAGAACGGACGATATATGCAACATTGTCAGACAGAGTTGAGACTGGAAAAAACAGAGTGCGTGGGCGTGTGAATGACAAACCAGAGAGAGCTTGTTTTTAAAATCCTCTCCAACACACAAACTGAGTAAAATATAGTGGGTTGCCAGTTCTGTTGAAAACGTATGGACATCACATTTTGAGCAGGCTGCAGATAGCAGACGAGATAAATGGCATGCACACACCTCACCTGAAAAGGCCAAATCTGTGTCATTGCACTTTTCTTCAGATCACACCCTCATAAGAGCGCTGTTATTTCAACAAAAAGCCCTTTTGACAATATAACACTGTGTTCCTCCTTAACCTTTCATTTACCTGCACACTGTTTTGACTTGTTATGAGGCTTTATGCTTTGCTCTCTCTGGATCTGTGTTTTAAATATCCACCTGAGGTTGTTTATTCTTTAATGTAAAATAATTCTGTCATTATAATTCTAATTATAGAGTTGTTTGCATGAGCTAAAAAAAATGAGAACAAATTCAAATCTATCCATTTAATCTGAAGCTACACTGTGAGAAACTCTCAATCAATATTTTCTTCTTCCTATCAGTTCCAGGCGAGTGAGCATGGTAGTGGCATACTATTAGGTTATTACAAAAGCAAATCAGTCAGCAGAATTAATTTTCTTGAAAAATATGAGTCTGGCTAAAGGGATTAATAACCACTGGAGAGCATGTAGGTGCAGAATTTTCATCACTTTTCCCCAGCCACCCCTACACGTGTGATGCTGTCTGTCTGCTTTGATGATGGCTGGCTGTTGTTTATCATTGGGCATTACAATTATAATTTTCTTATATTCTTTTGTTAGTCTGACCAGAATTATTTGTACCAGAGGGGAAATAGATCTAAATGTTTAATTGTAAATCCGTACTTCAAGATATATCGTATCTTTGAAACCGACTTTGCCTTTGCTGTTGTGTGGCCAATTTGTGTGTGTGTGTGTTGTAGGGAGGCCTTGCATGTCTACTGTAAACTGTTTATGTCCTTGATCAAGATGAATGTCTTTATCTATCTTCTATCTACAAAGACAAGGGGTGATCAAGCATGGAGTTGTGATGTGTAGGGAGATGAAAAGCTTGTATGCTCTTTAGGGGGCAATGGTGCTGAGAGCGATTGGGAGAGCTGTGGGTTTAAAGTGACTGGAATGGCACATACAGAGTACAAAGTATCTGGTTAAGAAAACATCTTAAGCAATCACAGAATCCTCTATATTCAAAATTGCACAGTGGCAGCATGTTTTGAGGTTTAATTCAGAATATTTATTTATTCAGGACAAGCAGTGAAATTTCAAATGGGTGTTTGGAAAGTTCAATGCCAGTTCTTGACTATCCGGTGACAATAAGTACTGTTAATATTCTGCAGTGCTTTATCTTCTTCTTTACTTCATTTGTATACACTCTGATATAACGCTGACCAAATTTAATCCTAGCCCCAACCGTACCTGACTGTTTTTCCTAACACAAAATAAAATGAAATGAACACTGACCAACAAAATACCTATTCTTTCAAAATCAGCCTTGCAAAAATCACCTAATGTGGTTGTTTCACTTTTATAATCACTTGAGCACAATTAAATAATTGAATATGTCAGATAATCAGTCTTACATTGTTCTATATCTTTATTTTCAACAACTCTCATGACAACCAACAAAGCTCAGCTTTCTGACAACCTAAATAAAAAATAAAATAGGTTATAGATATATAGCTAAGTAAAAGTGTTTGTGGGATCAACTCATTATAAACTACAGTGCCTCTGTTTGTACTAATGATGGAATATGTCACCTGCAATAGTGTGGCTTTTACTTCACACCAGCAAGAGCTGTGGCCGGAGGCATTATATTTTTTGAGATAGTTCTAGATGTTTATTTAATAATTTCTGGACAATAAAAGTTCAAGGCACAGATGTATGTAAACTTACTGTACATAATAGGTTAGTAGGCCCAGCGTATTGTTGGTTTTGTCTATTTGTTTGTTTGTTTGTTTGTTTGTTTTTTGTCAGCAGGGAAATATAAAATATCACAAGCTTCATCCTTTCCTTTAGCTCAAAATTGTTCAACACAAGACAAGAGCATTAGATATATTTACTGCACTGTAATTAAACACTAAAAAAAAGATACAGAAAATGTGCTAAAACATGTAGATGAATTTAAAAAAGTCTATTAGACAGAAACAAGTAGATTAATAATTACCTACACTGTGCTCAAACGAAGTAGAACAATCTATCTAGTGGGTCTTATCTTTTCAATGGGGAAAGTAATTGAGGTCAGATAGTGTAGTGCATACAGCATTTCAACTTCTGCAAGTGTCCCTGCTTTTTCTGTCTTCAAACACTGACTATCTTTGATACACACAGTAAGTACTGTAACTGAGGTCAAACACATTAACAGAATGGGAGTATTACTATGCGAGCTGCATCCAAATACAGTTGTTTAGGCTTCATGGATTGACATGGTCACCTTCAGAACTTCCTGTTTTATTTTGAAATCTCATCTCCTTCATGTCTGGTCCTTCCATTATCCATATCCACTTCACATCCTAATCAGCTTGACTGCTTTCACCTGTGCCTCCCTCTATTTAAGCAGCACCTTCTGTGCTTTCTCTTTTCCAGATTGTTTGCTTTCTTACAGAAGCAGTTCTCAAGGCTGAATATTACCTTTAGAGATTGTGTTGTCTTTTGGACCCCTGCCTGTTTCCTAACCTGCCTCTGTCTGAACCCATTCACCTGCATTATAGGTCTCTCTAGTTTTCTGCTACCTGCCTCTGGCCTCTGTTTTCTGACTGTTTCTCTGCTATGGACCTTTTCGGGACCTGGATCTGTTTACCCTCTGCACTGTGACTGTATTTTTGAAAAGGACAGTTATTTGGATTTTAGGTTTTTGCAATAAGGATTTTCTGTCAGCAGGAGTTCTCTGAGGACTTTCGGCTGTGTACTTCTGTGCTCTAACTCTCCCCACTCCAGTGACCACGTGGCAGACGCCAACTCTGGAGGGTGCCATCTTGTCTCTTCACACTGATCCGCCTTCTTGTGATCACCTCTCTGCAGACTCCTCTCCAGCCTGCTCTGCATGAGGCACTGCTTCTGTCTTCATCTTTAGAAGGATAATTAAAACAACCTCTCCAACTCTCCTTCAGAGAAGTGTAAGCATTAAACCACTCACTCACTTACTTACCTGGCCATTCTCATGCTTTTGTTGTCTGCCATGCTCACCTGTGTCTCAGTAGGAAGTTCAGGAGGTTCCTGCTTTGAAGCCCCTGTGCTCCATCTCAACTCCAGCCCCCACCCCACTTCTCTTGCGCGCAACAAACACCCTTAAACTTACTTGTGTCCAGCCTCTTCTTTGGCCTTATATTCCTCAAGCCTTACAGGGATCAGGTGTTCTGGTTAGTAAGTAACCCCTACTGTTCTCTCAAACCACAAGGGACACCTTCATATCAGATATGGGTATTATTAGTCATGGGTTTCACCCTTAGTTTTTTCATGTTTTCTGAAACTAGAAACCAAACCTGGAAGATTTAATGTCTTCATTTGCATACATGCACTATATATTGATCCATCTCAGATCCTATATTGCAGATTCTCATTCACCACCATCAACTTCAATGGCACACACAGCTTCTATAAGCACACTTTTTTTTTACCCTTGTGCACACTAAATGAGTCACAATCTCATATGGGGTTATATTAAAATTTTAAATAGCTGTGTAAGGAACTTTTTTTGTTGAGTTTAGTTGGCGCTGTTTAGAAATTGCATAGTGGTTATGGAAAATAATGTCCACTGGTGTTAGTCAATATGAAATTTTCCTGCTTTTGAAGTTGATTTTCTTTTCTTACCCCCATAAAAATTAAAATATGTTATAAAGCCAAGCTTCCCTTAAAGCTTCAGAAAATCAAATTAATCACTTCTATGTGAGAATCACAGTTTATGGTTAAGCCAATAGAGGTGAACCATGTCTGTAATTGCCATATAATACTGAAGCATGAGTCGTTGCACGTGAAATGTAAAAACTGCTTTGCCATCATTTTCTCTCGCGTATATGTAATTTCATGCAAATGTTCTAAACCCTTGGAAAAGAGGTAATGTCTCAGTTTGTGTAATGGCTTTTTATGCCACATTTCACAATTACAGATGGGAGGTGGCTAGTGGCTCTAGGGGCTTAACACCACAAAGGTAAGAAATGCATGCAAAAATATTGAATGCTCATGTACAATGTTTGTGTGTTTTATATTGCGAAAAAAGGTATTAGGAAAAAAGCTAGATAAAAAAACTTATAGTAAAGTTAAAATATAGTTTTTTTTAAATTTTATAGATAAATTACTGCTATTCATTTTATAGTTTAAACAGACCATACGCATATTACAGAAATATAACTAACAAACAAACTGGGGACAACTAACAAAGACATCATTTACTTTTTATACATGGCAATACCTCACCTATACCATTTTTGACTGGGTTTTGACATTTATCCACACTGAATCTCCCACCATTGTGCGATACAGTAGAAATAAAATGAGTTGTGGTACTCACCAAGTACTTACACTGAAAAACCCATCAGCAATGTCTTGTTACACAAAAATGTCCCTGTTTAACAGGCCTCTCAGTCAATAGACCTTGATATTAGCAATTGATGGATATACTTTAGAGAAGAATACTGTTCGCAGTGAGGTCTCTGGATTGCCTTGTCTAACAATGCTTCTTTTTCTAAAAAGACAAAACAGAAGAGAAACAATGTCATTTTTGTGTGCTTTCCACTACCAAAAACAAAATTCCAACTGTACTAGCTCCACTGATCGGATGGTGGCAGAAGTGTCAGCAATGGAAACTCAGAGATCTTGCAGAGTGAAATTACTTGAGCGAGAAACTATATATTTTTGTGAATTAAGCAATGTTTTGCTTAGTGGTTGTGCTCAAGCTCAGTACTCTGATGTGTTGTACTTGTAGCTTGTAAAGCTAAACAATTTTCTCTCTTCCATGTACAGTAGCACCAGGAAGTTTCTGAACCTTTTAGAATTCTCTCATTAACTGCATAAATACGCCAAAATCATGAACCAATTTTTACACTATTTTTTACACTAAGAGCAAGGCGTGTAATAGTCCAGGAGGTCACAAGGGTAATGTCTAAGAAACTAAATATCCCTCTTGCAGTGGTTGATATTGGGTTTTCATGAGTTCCCCATCATTGAACAACAATTGTGTGCCACTACTCTTCAAAAACAACATTACTGCCCCTCTACAGTTCGCACAAGATGTATGGATACATCAGAAGAATATTATTCTGTGGATGGATGAGTGTGTTTTTTGTTGAGTCATACATACTTCATTCCAACATAAGAACCTTATCTCATCTGTGAATCATGTTGGTGGCTGTATCATTGTATGGTCCTGCTTTGCTGCCCCTGGACCTGTATGGCTTGTCATCCTTGATGGACTGACAAATTCTGATTTGCACAAGCAAATATTTATACAAGGCCAAGGTATCCAACCTTTAACTGAAAATCAGCAACAAATGCATTAAGCAGCAATACAACAACCCTAAACACACATCTTTCTACCAAAGTCTGGCTAAAGCAGAAGAAATGTAGTGCTTTGGAATGGCTGAATCAAGAATTGCTGTGGAACTTGAAGCAGGTAGTTCATGCATTGCAAAAAAAAATCAGTATCCCTGAGTTGAAGCTGTTTTGTAAGGTGGAATCAGCTACCCAGAAACTTAGCAGTTTAGCTGAAGTTATTTCTGTACAAGTGGGGTCACGTGTTGCTAATTGCATGGCTTCTCATGCTTTTGCCGTACACAAATATTTAAGATACTTTTCCACAATAAATAAAGGAATAAGTGTAATGTTTTTGTGCCATGTGTTTTATTGGATTCCCTTTAAGTACTTTAAAGACTTAAGTGGAAATTGGATCATGTTTTAGGTCACATTTATGCAGAAAAAGGAGGAAGTTCTAAATGGTTCACAAACTTTCAAGTTCCACTGTAGCTGTTATGTAGCTCTCATGGGGATGTCCTATGCAATGTGACTGTTTAGTCAGTTTGGTACATTTAAAAAAAAAAAAAAATCTATCTATCTCTCCTCTGGTCAATCTATCAGGTTAGATGCTTGAGTCAGGCTGTCGCATGGCAGCAAACTCGTGAATGACTGATTGCAGTCTGAGGTGCGCAGAGAGGTAGGTGCTGCCAAAACAGTCCCCTCCGTGGCAAAGGCAGTAGTTGTGCATGTCAATCAGAGCTCTCTATGACCTTGTGACAAATCAAGCACTTCCACCCCTTTAAGACAGAGGACACACAGTGGAGGCCCTTTGACTATAGTGGTCACTATAATTCCACAAGTCAGGCTTATCTCGGTCTATTTATTTAGTGGCAAGTATACAAATTAAAGCTTCCGCTATCCTCCCCGGCCACCTCCTTGCAACTCGCTTCTTATTAATAAACATATCACATCATTCATTCATTCACAAAATTATGTTGTATCATAACATTATAATAAAATTTGCCACAACAACTTATTTGCGACTGCAGTTTAGTAGTACACAAACTTAATTTTTGGGAGACAGGGTTGCTTTAAGCACAGAGGTTCATATACTTTTTTATTGTTTGAAATTTATTCCACATGTGCCACAGAAATGAAGTTTCTGCAAGAATATAAATGTTTAAAATTGTTTTTTTTTTTAAGAGTAAAAGTGACTTCAATTGGAAATAGTTCATAAACGTATAAGTACCTCTTAATTGTACTTAAGTACAGTACTTAAAGAAATGCATCCTATTTATTTATTTACCACTTCTGAGAAAAATGCATCACTTTGAGATATGCCATACGTTAAAATACGGCACAATGAATGGGATTTCTTCAGAAAGAAACACTGATATATTTCTTAGATGTCAGATAAACATAAGTGTGCCATGTTAATGGACATTTGTGAAGTTTTTCGAGATAGAGAATTAAAAAATAACGACTGAACTGTTCAGAATGAGAAGGATTGAAACAGAGCTTAAGTCGATGCAAATAAGTTTATTTATTTAATTTTTATTTTGACTCATTACACATTCACTTATGTCAAAATATGTGTATAACATGAAATGTGAATAATTTAAGAGCATTTCATATTAAGCTGGACTGATCATAGTTGAAAAATATCTGTGAAGATTCTCATCCAGGTCATGGTTATCTCAAAAAAAGTTTTTTTACTTGAGAAAGCCCTCTGGAATGGAAGGATGAAACGTAGTCAAGGAACTAAAACAAGTCCATTTGCTATTGGAAAAAAACCTTTTTTTGAGATAGTTGAAAAATGAAAATAAGACTGTAAAACTAAATAAATACATATGCGTACAATTACAGAGCTCTAACAGATCTCTTAAGTCACATGAAAATCTCACACTTAAAAGAAGTGAGATAATTTCAGTGATCGGTCCACAGTGGTTAACACTGACGTCTTTTTATCGTTGAGACCTTGAAAAGTTGACACATTCTTTTTTTTTTAAAGATAAACTTTCCGAGAGGAAAATAAAATTCGAGCTCATGTTTTGTCATCTCATGTTAAGTTGATGCGCTCGACAGGGTTGAGTTGTGATTGTTTCGGCATATTCAACAGCTATTTTAATAAGAACATCTTTTAAATTCGGGCACACAGCCTTGAATGATAGCATGTGTTCACAGATTTGCAAAGAATCTTCCTACTTGCTGAGACATAGTAATATTCACACAAAGCACAAAGGGAAATTTAAGAACTAGAAGCAACAGAAATTCAATATGGATCTACTTATATGTGATTTTGATATATAAATTCCTAACTTCAGGCATAAGTTTAATATAAGAGTGTGGTGTAATATTGTTCTTCCTCCGTTTGTGAGGTGTGACTCTACAGTAGAATTGTGTTATGAACACAAAATGCTGATATTTCCTCCTTACACATTCTTGAGATCTCAGTGAAATAGACTAGCATGCAATAAATTGCCTCTGCGTTAGGAAAAAGCCTTCCTCTTCCCACACACATACACAATGTAATGTAAGGCCTTGGTAATATTATACGACTAAAGCAACTCTCTTTGGGAAAATAACTGGATTTTACCTCCCAATATAATGTCTCTGAGGGGCATAGCAAAAGATTAATGTGGTAAATATGAAAGACTATTTTTAGGTCTCTTGGACTGCTTAGCATTAAGCCACACCTCGTTTTTCCTCCACAGTGGCAAACTAAAATTAAATATGATGAGCAGAATCACACTTTACTCTTCATTTTCCTGTTGATGATGCAACAGATTCATTCACCCATTCTCTGATTTCTTCTAACTGGGCTTCAAAGCATTGTTTCAATTGTGCAATTATGCTTCTGTGTTGTATAGGTGAATGGATGTGAAAAAGCTGCAGTGACTCAGAATATGCAGATAGTTTCAACTGGCAGGGATTCTTTGAAGAAGATCCCACTGCCTGAAAGAAGATAGGATCAAATCAACACAGATTATCAAGTCGTGGTACTTTACAACCCCTGCTGGGGGACTGTGATCTAGCTGTGGGCTACAGGAGTCTCAGTGATATCAGAAAGTCTTTTCTACCCACATGCTGCAGAGAGATAGACACTGATATACTTCAGATGTCTGTCAAATGGATTAGATAACTGGGCTTGCCTGTAGCCTGAACAAACCCTGGGACAGTTTAACTTGATATAAATTAATAGTATTGAACTGCGGTCAACAACATTTTTTTAAATATCAGGCATATACAGACAAACGAACTTATCACTGTTGAATGCATTTTGTGTTATTTGTCCTTCTTTATGCCTCTACTATTTAAGGTTAAATGTTTGCTGTTTTTTTCAGTGTATTTTCATGAAGGTTTTGGCTCTGCATGTTGCCTGTGTGCTGTAAAGCTACATTTCTTCAGTTTGTTATGATATTTAAAAGCATTTAAGTAATTATGAATATTATCTGTGAAATGTTTTTGTGCGTTAATTTTTTTTCTTGTTTGTGATTTGTTTATATCAAATTCAACAAAACCACTTAATGATTGAGTCATTCCAATGTTTTTTTTTTTGTGAGCATACATTAGCATTCTGTGTTAACCATAGATGTGTGATGGATATAAAATGATAAATGTTTGTGTTGACATAACATTATTCAATATACGTAGCATGTTCAATAGATTGCTAGAACTGCAAAGAATAAAATAGATTCAGCAAGCTATGTGAAGTGAAGAGTTGTGTTGAACTGTCTCTTCTAACACTTAATTGATACAATAAGAAGACTGGTGGTGACTCCTCTTAACCCAGAACTGCCATACATTGACTCATCATGTTTAAATGCATTAGAGAGTGAATGCAAGAAGAAGGTAGTGGCTTGAAATCCACACAGTAAAACACAGATGATGCACTATTGATTTGGCCCTCCGGTTGCTCTTCTCTGATCTCTCAAAACTAAGAGGGGTATGTCTGGCAGGTGTGTTGATTTTAACCTAACGCCTGCAGCTCACTTTGACATAGCTAAGAAAATACTCCAGTACAACTATAGATAGATCTGATAGAATCTGATAGAAAGCGAGACAAAAGAGATGCAATGAAGCTCCAGGTTGCTTTTGCTCCACTTTGTATGAGCTGCAGTGTTTTAATGTATCATGATATCTGATGTATTTACTAATGCTTGATAATAACAGCCCTGTTTTTGTTTGTCCTGCAGGGTTAAATAGCCTTTGTTCCTAGTGTGTGGCTGAACAGCTTATTTATCTATCTCTCGCTATAGGAGTTTACAGATAACTGTGCTTGTACAGTTTCAGGACTGTTTTAAAAATAACTTGCATAAGTAAGTAGTTATAAGTAATTTCTATTACAGTCTTTTGTAAATGTGTAGTTCTTTATATTTATGGCGTGTGTTCTTTTAATGTATTTTTATCTACCATAGAAAAAACTTGCCTGCAGGGATAAATAACATCTATTAGATTGAATTAAATTGAACTGAAATGGTTCTCCAATGGTCTGCTTCGATGAGTCAGACCTTCTAATTTGACATAAGGCACAGACAAATCCTAATTAAATTTTAAAAAAATAAAAATAAATAAAAAACTGATGGACTTTGTGTGGTGTGCTGTAAGGAAGGAATATTGCTCATTTCTGAGTATTGGCAAGCTTTGTTTAAGTAAACATCTTAATTGTCTTTGATTCTTTTTTCTACACTAATGCATTAATGCCATTTATGTTTTTTGTTATCTTTTTTGTAGTTTTTAATATACTCTTGAAAGATTTTGCCTTCTAATCACTTTGTGTCATTTTATAATCATCCCCCAACTGGCATTTGGAATATATGTCAGTTTCCAAACACTGATCCTTTTATCTAGAACTGTGACCACACAGAAGAATGTTATTCTAACTTATCTCTGTTAAGAGACAAATTCCTGTTTAGTGGATTGAGCAATTGTCCATCCACCCATTATCCTAACTGCTTGTCCTCTTATGGGTCATGGGGGTGCTGGAGCCTATCCCAGCCGTCACTGAGTGCTGGGTACATCCTGGACAGGTCACCAGTCTGTCACAGGGCTGGTAGGAATTGTCTATTGTCCATTTTGTTTGCATCTTCTGTCTGAATTTAAGGAGTTCTCCATGGTGCTGCTTTTGGATCAGCTTTGAAGCTGCCCTTTCCTCCAATCTTCACAGCTTGCAGCTTGAAACTAAGCAGAGAGTCTAGTTATATGAGGAGTTGTCCATGGTGCTGATTTGGAGTCAGCTCCAAAGGAGCTTTTTCATGCAGTTTCTCCCAGCCTGCTGTTTGTAAATGAGGAGCTGTCCATAGTTCTGATTTTGGATCAGCTTTGAAGCAGGTCTCTCTGAGAGTCTCTTACAGCCTGCTGTTTGGAAATGAGCACAGACTTTACAGTCAGTGGGAATGAGTATTTGTCCAAGGCACTGATTTGGGCAGAGGGCCATAAACAGCAGCTCACAACATTTTAAACTACTGAGCTTGGTATTACAACACAATGTGACAGTACAGTAGTGCAAGTAGCTGCACTGTATTTCCCATGTAATTATGCCAATTTGATTTATATTGTAGCAGTATGAGAGAAGTTTTACACAAACAGATTTAGCTTAAACACAGAAAGTGTGAATCAATAAAGTATCTCTTCAGTGGTTACAACCCAGTAGGCTGCTGGGTTTTAGAACAGGGTAAAAGCAGTGTTGGTGGTGCAAGCAAAGGATAGAATAATGTGAAGTGATGCCTATAATACACAATAGCACTGTGATAGGTGAACGTCTCTGTATTGGGTTAAAATAGACTACTTCTCCTTTGAGTAGTGCCATCATTTCTACATGGGGAAGACAGTGAGTGTAGTACTGGTGAAATATCCTGGTAACACCACCAAGACATTTTACTCAGGTCCCTACATCTTCCCGACCCCCAGTTCTCTAACTTCCCCTACCACTGTATTGATCTGCTGCTGTTTGTGTCTTACAGTACTATATCCACAGATATTTCTGTTTGTAGCTGCTAGTCTCCGGTTCCCATTATGGGCTTGAGCGATAGGCATGGGCAGTGTTTCAACACCTCGCTGCTGTGGAAAAATTTAATATTCAAGAACCACGTCCTTAGTCAGCACCTACACCCGCAAGACCTGGCTATGTAAAATGACCAGGGACAGCAAGTATTCTGATGCATAAATTTGAGGGTTGGGTTACAGGGTAAAGATGCTTAAGGGACAAAAGCTATGTTTAGCTACAGATCAAATTAACTCAATATTTTCAGTTTCAGTAAGAGAACATTTTCAGTCAAATTAACTGTATAAATGACTAAAACTAGGGTCATTCATCAGAAATCTACAAGAGATAGATAAAATAATATGACCACTTCATGGAGATGCACTGTGACAGTGAAGGGAAGTTCAACACTGTGGAAATGTGTTGTTTGTCCTGAAAGCATCTGGAAACAAGCAGCAGGGAGCCAAATGGCTAAAACCACCTGAGCATGAGTCATAGATGAAAACCATTGTTAAATACATCATTATGTAAATCTGTTTGCTTAATGTTAAACCCTTTAACAATTCCATACAGTGTCTATGTGGAGGCTCTTGTCTGTGCATCTACAAGTTGAGCTGTCAATTTGTGACCTGCCAGTCATGAAGTCCTTATATGGCATTAACATGAGTACAAATATAACCTGCTTCTTTCCCTCTCTCTCTTTCTCTGCTCATCTCTGACTCCCCCTAACGCCTCCTCTTTCCCTCTCTCAGAAGCTCTCTTCCTCTCTTCAGTACCTCTCTGTGAACAGCCTCTGCACACTGGCTTTTAAAATCCTTGTTGGTACATCAGCTTGCTAACCTCCCTAACCTTGCTGACTGAGCCTCAGAGAGACTCCGACTGGTTGTGATAGTGGTAGGTAATCTGCAGTGGAAACCTCTCTTCCTCTCTGTGTCTCAGTCTCTCTCCCTCTGCCACGTTCTTGTCCCTGGTCCCTCATAGAATATTTCCTGGTTACACATGCACACACACTTTGATTAGCAGGTGAACCACTTCAAGGAAGCAGGCATACTTGACATTTTCACCTTCTCAAATACCCAAAGAAAATTCAGCTGAATACCTCCTCTGGACTTCATCACGGTCCATTGTGCTCAAGTATTTCTTCATTTCCTTTTACTGTTGTTTTCTACCACTCATGCAGGTAATAAAAATGGTGCCGTATTTATCGGCTCCAGCTCAAAACAATGGCGGTCCCTCTTTTCTCACTCACTGCACTGATGAGAATCAATAATTTACATACAGCACTGCACAAAAATCACAATTTTCACATTTGAGTTCGCTTTTTCACCAAGGAATAAAGTTGCATTATGGAGTTTAGGAATGCAAGTGATGCGAACAACTTATTTGCCCTTGCTGCAAATGCCTTTAGCTCTGAAAGTTATGAACTCAGGTTATGTTTAAAGACTATGTTTTTCTTCTCTACCAGAATACACAAACATAAATACATACATATAATACATTTTCTCTATCATTGTAATGGCTGTGGTAATGCACAGATACACAGATGTCATACTACTATGCCACAATCATTAGGATGTAGTTTAATCCCACAGACACACATGTTTATGACATGCAGAAAATTTACAGTGCACATAGGATCAGGAG
>JAUBNQ010000023.1:18536112-18552013 GCA_032353495.1 Ctenopoma kingsleyae
AATGCATTACTGTGAGCTTCTGGAGCCAGTGCCAATTCCAGGCAGGCATTTTCACACATTTTACACACACACACACAAACTGCACATAACACAAAAATAGAAGCTTACATACAAAACTTTCTTAATACTGATGCGTGTTCATATAGTAAAAGTTCTCTCACTCTGTCACTCAGGATTGGCTTTTCCCCCTCTATTACTACCCACTACCACTTGCTCACTTTTTATTTATTTCTTTTTGTCACACACACACACACACAAACATACACAGTCCTCCTGTAAAATCGTTCAAACGAAGCAGTTCATCGTTGTGAAACATTGATTACCGTTTACCTAGCGAGAGCATAAATGTAGTGTTAAAGGACAGATGGCTTAGATAGACAGATGAAGAGAGATAAAGGAGAAGAAGTGGAGAAAGAGGTAAAGAGAGAGAGGAGAGGCTGATAGATGGCAGGGGTGTGGCAGTAAAGATGACAGATAGAGGGGTAAACGAGGGGAACTTTATGGCTAACAGAAAGGGAACCTATTAGGCCAACTAATTGATCTAGACCTGTCGTTAGGCGCCTGGGTCATTTTCAGTAAACAGCAAACACACATATGCCTCTACACACATTTTCACAGTCACACTCCTCACATCTCACACCTGCCGTCTTATAGCCGGTCAGGGACAGTCAGCCCTTAGTCACTTCATTACTCCCTCTGGGCAGGGACTGCATCAACCATATTAACTCTTGAGCTCTGTGATGGAATCGCTAGGTAGCAGGAGACAGAGAGCTGAGGGCTGTAGACGGCCTCTATGATTTCACAGAGAGGGTTACAGGCAAGACTTTGATCCAATAATACTTTGGCTTTACTGAGGAAACTCGGATAGTTTTTTGATGCTTTTACTCGAGATGAAACATGCTGCTAATACAATACTCCATTTTTATTGTTACAGGTGTGTTATAGATTAAATATCTGTGAAACTGGATTGGAACAAGCTAGCTAGCACCCGTGCTGGGGTCCACTGTGCTGTTCGCAGAATCATCTTCATTGACTTTTATAGCGCATTAATAGAACATTTCTATTTGACTTACATGACATATGCTGGCATTTACTTTCTTAACTAGAGAAAACTGAAACCACTCTCATGTCTATCTGGTAAATATAAAGCTATAGAAAGCAGGCATTTACTTAGCGTAACTTGGTCTAAAGAAAATTCTGGCTTTGTAAAAATAAAAATAAAAAAAATGCCTAGTACCCTTCAATTTTATTAACGCATAATATCTAATAATAATTCATCATCCAGTAATGTGTTGATTTGCAAAATGTATAGATGGTGGTTGAAAGTTAGCTAGGCTAGCCTTCTTCAAGCACTTTTTAACATTAGCATACAGATATGAATGCTTTCAAATATTTATAATAAACATAAAACATTTCGGTGTTTGTAGTAATGTTATGCTGTGTCAGAAATCAGAAACGTCTAAACAAGCATGATGAATGTCAGGTCTCTAGGTCGCTGACAAATTATACAATTTTCAGTCTATTCAGATAGTTCAAACACAACCATGTCAACACCATTACGTTTCCAACATATTTTTTATGCTCATCTGCTGTGTTAGATGGGTGCTTTGATGATTTTGGATTTCCATTTGAAAGCAGCTCAAAGGTTTTCTCTTAATGATAATTTTAAAGCAGAAAAAAAACTGGAACGATGTTGCACTGCTTAAAGGTTACAGGCACCGTAAAACTGTAATTCCCAGTGTAACCAACATAACAAAGAACTAAGCAACAAGAGGAAAAAACTCGACACTAAAAAGATTCAGACAGCTGCTGTGTTCATCTGTCCATGTTAATGTGGGATTGGTCTCTTCGGCTATTTGAATCCAAAGGAGTGCTGTTGAATGGAGAGTTCAAACAAAATCTGAATACATGCTTTCAAATGTGCAGTACATGAAATCATCAAAAGACCTTTGGACAGTGAATTGAAAAAGAGACTTTTACAGACTAATGCAATTGCTTAGAGATGGAAATACTTTTTGCGTCATAACTCTAAGCACTGCAAAGAAAATATGATATGCTTAGATTAAATAAAAACAGCATTGTTAATGTCTTTGACAGCATCACAAGCATTGTGGGTTACCTGCACATTATAGCAGCAACATAGCAGTGCAACATGTCACTGGTTGAAGAATTGCTTGAAGTACAAACTTGTGTGTTTTTCTTTAATTCGTAAGCTAATCTATTTAGCTTGGCGTATAACTGAAAACTGTTTTGACATACAGTGTGGTTGATGGTTGAAGAGGGCATTTCATGTTTAGCTGTTTCCTACCTAATGTGGATGGTTTTACTGGAAGCTTCCATCTCTGATGTGATCCAGATAGTCAAACTGTTTTCTGCAACTCATCTGCCGGACTAGGTTTGTGCTTCTTGCACTGGAGTGGGAAGAACAACTGCTTTGTAAACAGGTAGTTCTTCACCTGGATGTCACGGTTCACAAAGACTCTTCCTGGGAGTCTGGCATAACCCCACTGGCAGAGCTTATGCGGTGGTGTATTTCTGCATCAGTGTCGGCTTTGTAGGGATGAAGGCTGCCAAGGTAGGGAAAGTCATCCACATTTTTGAGCCTGAAATATTTCATGTGTATTGAGTCACACAAACACCACACACATACATGTACATGCACACACGTGTACACGCAGAAGCCCAGAGATACAAAAGGTTTTTGTAAACTGAATGAATAAGGGATTAGAGGTGATGTGAGGAAAAATAAGTTATTCTAATATTGTTTTGTTTGCTCTTCTCAAATTTATGCATGCAACCTAGTGTGAGTAGAGACTTTGGGGTCATTTTAATAAATTAACAGTCTACATTCAGTAGTAGTTAATTTTATTCTCTGCTCAGTGAGTGACTGTAATGCCAGCAAATATGGCTTTCATTCTGTTTGACAAGGGAAATGCATGTTTTTTTCAGCTCTTGTCTCATCTCCGATTATCTACTGGCAGTATAAAGTGACATTTTTGCAGACTGAAGATGCTCATTGACAACTGGTGTCCCTGAAATGAGGTTTATGATGGGCTGTCACTTTCAAAGACTTAAAGAGTGACTCAGGTACAGCCATAACCTTTTCCTCTGTACTTCAGTTGACTTGAATACTAGACCATGAAAAGCCTCTTTAATTGGTTAACGTGGTTCAGTAAGTTCAAAGCTGAATAACTGTCAGAAGATAAAGTGGCAAACATGATGAACGCTTTTTTACAATTGTCACTAGAAGTGTGTAATATTTGATCAAACAAAAGTGACTAAAGTGTTGTATTTTCTGTAGTTTAAAACAGAGTGTTTATCCACATGTTCTTGGAGCTGATGAATAGTTCTAGCATAATGATGTTTGGTATGTAACACTGAACTAATTGCAAAAACATGAATAATAACAGTGGCGGACCGTCAGGGCCAGCAAAGCCTTCTCTGCTGGCCTAGAGATAGTCAGAACCAGAAAATATATCTTTATAATTTAATTTACATTTATATTAATGCTGTGTGTATTTTTAACAAATGTCCCATCAATCTGTTATTGTCATTTCATTACGACTTTCTTCCTCGGTTGCGCCGCTTCCAGCTGCTTCCAGTGCAGCGCATAGAACTTTCATCCAATCAGATTTCTCCCTTGTGCTGTCGTAAGCTCGAGCCTTCGATACTCTGAGTGAAGGCTTCGGCCGTTCATTGTCAATGGGGATAGTTTTGTGGACTGTCATGTTTTTTAACCAATCAGATTTCGAGTTTGCCGTGTTGGGCGTGATCTTTGCCCCGACAGAGCCTTCCAGCTGGCCTCCGCTGACGGTTAGTTTGCTAACTGAAGTTAAGCTAACTGACGTTAAGCTAGCTAGCACATAACGTTGAACAGAGTTTTCCTTAAACTTAACAAGAGGATGGACTTTGTTTTCAAATGATGAGCAGCTTTGGTAAGTTTAATGGAAGTTTATCTGACTTTACCAGATATAGATTTTTGCTGTTTTAGACTCGTTTAAATGATATTTAGATGGCTGTGACTGTCATATCTGGTCAAGTCTGTTTTGGCTAGTCGGCGCTATAGCTTGGCTTGAATTGGTTCCTGTGTGTATTATTTATAATTACAATAATTTTGTTTGCTTGTCGTGCCTCAGTAAATGTGATGGTTGTTGATGGAGCATCCTGTTATACTGGATAACAGCGGTATATTGTTGATATTACGTATCGTGCAGTAAATGTATTATAACTGTCCTAGGTGTTGAGCCTTGTGTTAACTCACTTTTCCCACTTGATAAGTCACTGTCGCTGTAAATATGGAGTAGTTAAGTCACATGACAATAGCATGTAGAGCTTTTGTCATGCTGAGGTTAAGTCAAGTCTGTATGTTTTTGGTACGCCAGGTCAGTTTTAGTTATATGACGTAAACGAAGCCTCGATTCTAGAAAAATTCCTCGATCATTTTTAAAATAGAATTATTCAAATAATTCAAGTAATCGTTGCAGCCCTAAATAGAGCAAACATGTCTATAGTTTTATAAACTGCAATATTAGCTTTATCCTCTTTCTGCTTTGCAGCTTTAAACATGGGAGGTGATGAATAGTACTGGTAACAGTATAATAAGTACATATTTGCATAATGTAGAATTCATAGTGTTAGACTATTATACTAACGCCTGCACTGTTATAATCTATAACAGTTACATTGTATCTGGACTGACAGAGAACAGCGGGTGTGTGGTAAGTGGCAGCTTTAAGAGATGTGTCTGCAGCCTGCATAGATATCACTTCCTCTGGGCAAAGTAATAACTCTTATTACAGCCCTTTTAGGGACTCCTTGGGAGTGGAACTAAGTTGTTTTCCAATGTGATGCCGTTGGCACCTTGCAGAGGCATAATGGAGAAGACATCCTTAAATAATTGTGGTTAAAGTGATACTGAACTGTTGGAGCAAATCTCTGTCAGGCATGAGAAAATGAGCCCCTTATAAAGTATGATGAGATGAAAAAATTACAAGTTTGATTGTGCACTGGAATTTTCCTCTGTGGGAAGGGGGTGGATGATTGAATAGTGAGTGCATGGCATGGTTTTTATAAAATCTCTTTAATACTTTTTCCTCTTTCTGCCACCCACTAGCACACATATACAAACACCAAAACGGATCCACATTTTTAACTTTTTATGTGTTTGCTGAATTATACATTGAGAACACACTCTTGGGGATAGTTGTACATTCTTAGTAATGGTATTAGCTTTTGCTGGTTAAAGCATGTTTACACATCCATGCAAAAAACAGACACACATTACCATGCACACAGATAAGTGCAAGCATGCACACACACAAACACACAGATACATCATACATATTTAGAGTAATACAGCTTGCCTCTCTGCTGAAAGGTTCTTAAGTTTCTTCCCTTGTGAAAACATTTCTTACTTGGATAGAAATATGGGAACTTTAGTGTCTGCTGGCCAAACAGTTTGAAGTCTAGTTATCGTTGCTTCAAATAAATACCATTTACTGCCTATAAATATGCATTAAAATCTCTATGGTTATCAATATGCACCATAATTTTAAAAAGAAAGTGATAATTTATAGGCTGGTTTATTCTGCAGCAGCCCTCCATGCTTCCCCATGCAATGGTGCCAGTATGTACTGAGGTCAGTCTGCTTGACTAATCATCCTGCATCAGAGATTATGGTCAGGAATCCATCCATTGAGCTGTCGGTGCTGGACAACAAAGCTTTCAGCTCAATGTCCCAGACAAATAGCTGATAATTCTGAGTTATAGCTCATTTTCCCTTTCAATAGGAAAAGCATAATCTCCACAATGCTGCATAATGGAAGAGAATTCAATAGTAACCCCCAGACATGTACCCAAGAGAGTATGAAAAAAGCTGTATTGTTAAGAAGTCATGAAGCTTTGACATAATCCTCATGCCTCCCTTGGAAGCAGACAATGAGAAACTTGCATAAAACTCAAACATCACTTATTCACTGGTATCTCAATTCTCTAATTGTGCTGTGAACATTTGGTGTCTCGAGTGACTATGTAAAAATCAATGCTGCATGAGATGGCTTACATGTCACCAAAATTAGGTAAAATTAGTGGAAACTGAAGTTTAATGTGACAGCATTTGGCTCACTGTAATTGGATATGTTGTGTACACTCAGCTTGTCTTTTCCTCAGTCAAGGGCTTTGCTCAGTCTTCACATTTGTAAAATGATGTCCATAGTTACCTGTTCTATAACAACATAGCATTCCTCATTAGATGGTTGGTTTGTTTTGTTTTTTCTCTTTGTCTAACTTCCAGCTTTTTCTTTTGAATTGGGACATTTACATCCAAGTACACCACACAGTCTATTTTTCTGAGTGTAGAGTTTACATGTTCTCTGTATGTGCATGAATACCTACTAGTGTTCCACTTTCTTCCCATAATCCAAAGACATCTATGCTAGGTGAAGTTAAAGTTCACTGTAGTTATACATGTGTTTCTTGTACACCCAGTAACTTAGTACATACTGGGATAGGCACCAGCACCAACACTGAACAGTATGAAAATGGATAGAGGTTGGTTCATTTGGTCTCTTGCAACAACCTGCAACATTTCCAACTGCCTCTCTACTGAGCCCAGACCATCATTTGTCTGCTTAATGACCACTGAGGTGCCATGTTGAGTCATAGTGATGACATATTAAAGTTTATTCCACTGTCCAATTTAAGCCTTGGTGGAAGTGCATGACCCATAATTTCTTCTTCCATTAAACCACTTCAAGTTTCCTCCTCTTTCTGACTTTCCAAACTGAAACTGTAACAGTCCAGCTTTGTGTGTGTACCTGCAGCCTGAAAAACATGACCTCTCCACAAAGCAAAATGTATCCAAGACATTTTATTAGCAAGATCTGCCTTTAAAGCTCATCAATGTTCTATAGCTGTAGGAATAGCAACCATTTTTAGTTTTTAGTTTCATAGTAAACAAGTTTAAAGTGCACTTACTTGACATTTACTGTATTTTTTAAGAAATAATATCAAATTTCCATATTAATTGGAAATTACAAGAACGCATTCCCAGAAACTGCAAAAAAGAAAAATGAAATGCCCAACCGAAACTGAGCCTGGGACATGTTTAAATTTCGATGAATTTAGTACATTTGGTATGCATGTTGCAAGATTCTTTAGGTGTAACCAGACTGATCGATCCACTTTTATAAGCCACCTTACAATTGGCTAATCTTATGGTAATCAATTTGTTATTTTTATGTTTATGTCACAGTACCATTATCTGTCATTTTACAGATGCATTCGTCAGTGGCTATGCCTGCATGGCCACATTCTTCATGACTTATATCTGCAAGACCAATCAGTATGCAATATAAATACAGTATATGCCTATTTATTTTCTTTAGACAAATGATCAAAATATGCTACAGTGTCAATGATTACCCCAGAAAAAGGTTATTCACTGGCAACTGGACTTGTTTAGTTCCTATATGATTAGGAGGCGAAACGTCTTCAAGGAACTAAAACAAGTCCAGTTGCCAGTGAATAACCTTTTTCTGAGATAACCATGACCTGGATGATTGAGAATCTCCACAGACAATGTCAGTGCTTGATATTAGCCAAATGTGTGCAGTTAATAACTTGTCTGAACAGACAGCTAGATACTAGTAACACACAATGACAAGAAGGCTTTTAAGTGTGAATTCTGGAATTATTGCTATTGTCACAGTTTGATAAAATAGGGCCATATATCTTCTAAAAGAAATATTTGTAATAGCTGAGTTATTCAGGAATGTTTTAACTTCTTTATATAGATTCAGTATGAAAGGTCACAAGAAAGGAAATAAGCTGACAATAAACCAGTAAACTGATTTATCTGATAATCTAAAATGATCGTTTATAGACAAAATAAAGAACCAAGGCAGACAATGGAAAGACAAGGAGAAGAGGGAAGATGAGAAAATGGAGAGTGTGTTTGACTGTTTAATATATTCTTAATCTCCCCCATTAATGCTTGCTTTGGGACTTTCGGACTTTCAGCAGTATTAGAAAAAAGTATGCAAAGAACCAATGTTTCAATTTAAAGAACACTTCAAATTTTAATGTAGATAAAACACTTGAGAAGTTCAAAGACTAACCCTGGCTGCTCTGGGGAGTCATACTAATCTTGTCTATAATGGTTACTTTTTACAAATAAAGAAAATGTGAATATTGTTAAAAGCAGTTGAAAAATGAACATGATTGAGAATATGCTGTGTATTCTTGTCGTCATAATAAATGAGAGAAAGGTGATGTTGGGTAATCACGGTAGTTTGCAGGTTGGAGGTTCACTAGTCATGTGCAACTATAAACCTGACAAATGTCAAAAAGACATGTCAAAGACATTGTGTGCTTCAAGGTCATAGTCATTCAAACTATGTGTCAGTATGTCTATTCTTAGAAACTATAAAAACAAACCAGAGAGGAGAAAAAGACAACAATATCAGTATCAGATTGGATCATGTATTGCATGACACCCTCAAGAGTATGTTCCTTTCCAGATTTGCAATCCTACAAAAACCTTAAATCTCTCAGAGGCTCAGCCAACAAAGTTAGTAAGGTTACAAAGCAGCACTGCCAAGATGGTTTGGAAAGTTCCCTCTCTGGTGAGCTGAGGCTCCTTTCACACAGAAGTGTTGACTAGACTCTAAAACATAGATAAGTTGCGCACTTGCGTAGATGAAGATTCACAGGAGTCTGATTTTGAGATATCTTTGAACAGCTGTTATGGTGTCATTTTGAGCATGGATGTACTCCCTCACGGTGTACAACATAGTCTCTTTAGCACGCCAAATATAGTACATGGAGACATCAGTTACCTGAAAAACTAGAGTTAATACATTAAAGGGGTGTATATATTATCTTATACTGTCTAATGACCTCTGGAACCTCTGGTGGTTGGCAGGACACAGGACTGCCTGCATCCACAGAAGATAAATCTTAATGATAGAACAGCAGTGCAATCTGCAATTTTGCGCTCAGTGCATGTATTTATATTATAACATTAGTGCTCATTTAACTAAATTTTGGAAGACCGGTCGCACATCTCAGTGAGCAAATGCATATGCATCTGACAGCACCAGTGATTATGACTGCACTGACATAATTCACTGAACAGTCACAAGAAATTGCAAGCTTCAGTGGATTATGTGGTGTAAGTGTTGGGCGTTTTATGTATTTTATGTACATTACAGAATTTGTTGTACTGACATTATTGTTCTCAGATAATTTACGATATGAAGATGTCACATCTGTTTTTAATGGTGCACAGCTGCATACACACATATCGGTAATCCGGGGACACGCTGGGATTTGTACTGATAATACATATCTTTGCAAAGATTAAACTACTATGTGTGCATGTGTCAGTGTGTGTGTATGTTTGTGTGCACACTAGAGTTACTGCAGTTCTGGGCCTGTGTCTCTTCTTTGTTTCTGTAGCATAATGGGCTTTGTAAGATAATACCCAAGAGACACAACAATACTTCTGAGCTTGGGGATTGTGAAGCTGTCCCAGTTTGCAGCGCCACTTTGGCTCCAAGTTTCAACTGTGATTGGAAAACCAACGAAACCTGGATTTACCTGCAAATTATATCAATCGTGTGGTTGTGGTCTTCTTCACTTTATCATCTCCTCTCTTTTCAATCAGTTTGCTCTCAGTTTCTAAGTTACTGTCTCTGTTCCTTCTAATTCACTCTTACATTGACATTCAGTGTTAACAGAGTCATCCTCTGCAATGTTTTTTTCTTTATCACAGCTGAAAAGAGAAACCCAAGTGGAATTCTTGTGGTTAGCCAATTTACTTTTGTTGAGCCTTCTAAAATTCCATTGAAAAAACAAATTTAGAAAGCACAAATAATAATACAGATACAGATGTAAATTTAGTTGATATTTCGAAATCATAATTTTTTATCTAAAAATACAGGTTTTTTTAGATCATTTTTGAGAAGGTGCAGTATAACAGTTTATACTTTACCATTTTATTTTTTTATTTAGTCTTTTGTGAACATATCCAATATATGTCTTCGTTATCTAAACTGACAAGCACCACTATGGCTTTGTGTAGCTGTAACTAATATAATATATGCAAACACTGAGCTAATGTAGCACCAGGAACCACCAATAATGTTTCTCCTTCAGAACTATACTTTGGGAGCTGACTTGTGTGGACTGCATAGCCACATATCATTGAATACATTGCATGCCAACCAGCGATCATAGTGAAGAGCCCGAGTCAAGCTGAAGACTGTTAAAATGTTTCCTATTATTATGCCACTTATTAAATTTTACGTATGTTCGTAAATTTTATTCGATGTTTGTGAGGACCATTTTCAGACATGTGGTCATCTCTGCAGCCTACCTTACTTCAGTATTCCTATTGGCAGTGCCAGTACAAACAAAAAAAGTCCTTGAAGATACATAGTTCTCTGGAGAGCTCCCCAGTGGGGTGGTTTGTAGAACTGAATCCCTAGAACAGTTTGGCTCAAAAGCAACTGAAGTTTCCAAGTCTCATAGTTGTTCCCTCAGCTTTTGTCTATATGCTGTGTTAGCGTCTACTACTACTGAGATAATAAGATGGATCAGAATATATTTTTGACGCAGAACTACAAAAAAAAAAACGTAATAAGTACAAGATGAACTTCACCAGTTATCTCAATGACAGGCTGGCAGGCAGTGGTGTTAGCAAGCTCGGGAGATACAGTGGGAAATTGAATGTCCTTCTAACATGTTGTTCCCATATTACAGTGAAAACGATTCATGTTAGAAATTGGCCATTTTATTGGCTATTTCACATAGTATTGATGATGTGGTTTGCAAATTTTAAAGAGTACTGTTGAACTGTGCTGTCTTACACTCTTCAACAGCACTCTTTTTACATCAGAAAATAAAGAACAAAACAAAACATGAAGGCTAATTATTTTGCATGCAAATTTACTAGTAAGGTCATTAAGTCTGCTTTTATTTTTTAAAACCTTTTTATGTCAATTTTGTTCTGACCAATGCTGTGATCATAGTGTATTGATGGAAACATATTTTCATAAACACAGTTTTTCATTAGTGGTATTTAGACATAATTATTACAGTTCTAAAGGTTTTTGTTGCAGCCCCAGAATAGCTGTCTCACTCAGAAAGTTCAGTTTACATACTGTGATTGAATAACAAACAGTACAGACTGAGAGTGCTTTTTAAAGAAAACTGAATTTCATACATTATGTATTGCTATCTGAATATTTCTCCTTTAATTATTCATGCCATTTAATCATTTTCAAGTGTAGTTAAAGACTTGACATTTATGAAAAAAAGCTAAATAAAACAGTGAAACTCAAACAAGTAGAGGTGTAAATAATGCTCTTGACAGCAGCATGTATCAGGCTCGTCTGGTAATTGCTTCAGTATGGGAGACACTGCACTCTAGAAGACATTGAAATAGATAGCATAATTCTTTTTTGTGAGGGATGCACTGTTTATTAGAGATCTATCAAGTGAGATGGGTTACTGCACTGTAACTCTACAATACCTGTGTTTATTTATCGCCCTAGCCTGAAGGCCTGTAATAGAACTGATAAACAGGACAATTATGCTCAAGCTCCTTTAGCTTGTATTGATAAGGACAGTTAGTACTAAAACATGAACTGTCTGGCCATCATTTCTCATGACAGGTAATAGTTCCCCACTGTCTTATGGCAGTAATTTTGGCCATCGCTTTCTCAGCAAGTCAGTTTGCTTTTCCAAACATTCAGGATGTTGAAGATGTTGGAAAAGAAAGGTGAGGCTACCAGCCTGCAGTCTGTTAGCTGTTCTGTCTGCTCTTTATCTTTGTGTGTGCTTTTCAGCAATCCAGTCTGCAGCTCATTGATCAGATTTTTTTAGCAGTTCAGCCATACAATCTGTCCTTCATCCCTGCTTTCAATAATTTGCTCTAAATCTATTGTCCACTAGTGGCTCATGGGCAAACATTGTCGTCTCTCAGTTTTGTTTGTTTTGACTCAATCCTTTCAAGTTTGCAACAACTGTCGGCCAGATAAGGACTCATTTTGCGTTTGAAGTCTCAGAACTGAAAAAAAACAAACAAAAAAAAACAAACAAAAAAACATCTCCCCCTTTCTCCAACTCAGATGTACTGTGTGTTTGTATCAGTCCAGCATTGAGCAACAACTGAGAGAGAGTAAACAAACAGTTGAGCTGGCAGCTGACAATTTTCAACCTGCCTATCGCAACATCCCAGTTTACATTTAATGTTAACATGGAAACTGCTGTAATATCTATCTGAGACATCTATTAGCACGGTGAATGGGTGTTGTGACTTGCTCTTGTTTATATAACGAAAGCTAACACATGTCCCTGTTCAACCCTCTCTCCTAAAACCCTGTTCTTGTGCAACTAAACTAAACTGCACCATGATTTGTTTTTGTAGAGATTATGTTCCAGTGTAATGTGTATTATTTTATGTTTATTTTTATCACAAAAAAATATAAAATTACATATTGCGGCACAAACAAATCTCTGTACATTTATTGATATATATTTAATATCAACATATTCAACTTAAAATGTATGTTAATTGTCATACATTTAGGTTAATATTTTTATTGTGCTAATAGAAAATATAGTCTTGTTGCAGTTACAGTACATTACCACATAACATTTGCAGTTTAGATGTATAGAAACATAATTTTTATAGGAGAGAGGGCTGATGTGTTGATGTTTTTTGCACATCTGGTTATGGAAGAATAAAGTACTGACTTTCAAACAAAAATATGCGTTTGTGCATCTTTATATACAACAATTGAAAGCAGTTAACACACATAAATTGTAATTTGTAATAGGGAAAGTACTCCTTACCCCCAGTTGCTTCTGTGTTGTGCTTCCATGTTTGCACCATGTGTATAATGTTGCACTGTGTTATTGGTGTGCAGTGTACCAGCTTTAAAATAATAATTATGTTTGTGAAATATGAGATGCCTTTCAATTAAAAGTTGTCTACTAGGCCTTTGGCCTGAGAGAAAAAGCCATAGTCCTTGTTTAAACACTCATTTGGATTAGAAATTACTGAATCGCCTGAATTCAAAATTGCTCTGGCCCCCTTCTCTGACTTACATGGACTTCAAAGACTGTATTTATCTGAATGGTTCTCAAGCTCAAAACTCGCAAGTGAAGCAGCAGAAATTTTGCCCATTATCCCCAATACTTCTCCATTGCACTGTTACTGGTGGGGATGTGATTTGACAGACAGGTTCCAGCTACAGTATGTGCCCTCTTACCTGCATACATATGGGTGATTATGTGTTATTGCAGGCTTTACATAACGTCTCAGTAATGGATTCTTAAGTCTATAAAAGTGTGTATGTGTTTGTTTGTGTGCTTCTGAGAATGTTTGATGCAAAAACAATGAAGCCCTGTGTGTGTGTGTGTGTGTGT
Source organism: Ctenopoma kingsleyae (assembly GCA_032353495.1). NCBI lineage: Eukaryota > Metazoa > Chordata > Actinopteri > Anabantiformes > Anabantidae > Ctenopoma > Ctenopoma kingsleyae. The sequence goes on from JAUBNQ010000023.1 coordinate 18,549,550, forward strand.
GTGTGCGCGCGCGCGCACGCACCTGGGTCTTTGTGATGTCTGAAAGGTTTTGGTGTCCACAGTGACCGGTTTGTCTTTCTGAATGACAACTCTGCATGCACCTGTCATAGTCTTTTAAATATGCTCACAAATGCTAGCAGGATAGAGCCCCAGACTTACTTGGGGTCATTTTTATTTGTTTGTTGTGGTAATATTGCACTGGCAATACTTCAGGTAGGCTCTGTGACCTGCTCGTTTGTGTCTGTGTTTATGTGTATATGCATAGGACCATGCATCCCCCGCTAGTTTTTCTGCATTTAAAGAGGAAATCAAGTCATAGATCTCGAAACAACCCCCAATTAGTCAACACGACGGGCAGTTAAATGAATCTCACCTATCTGGAATGTAGACATATAGATTTCTGTTACTTCAGTTTTGCAGCTGCAGCATGGGAAAAAGGAAATTATCAGCAGCAGTGTGATGGAGAATCTGTCCCCTGGTTCGTTCTGGTCATGTTTCAACATATAAGAAGCGGAGGTGGCAGATGGGGAGAAAAGCAGGACTGATGAAAAAGAGAGTAAGGGAGTTGAAAGTGAAATGACAAAGTGGAGTGTACTGTAAATGTCATTGCAGGTCGGTATAGCTTCAGAGGATTAGTAGAAGACAGTTTTAAACCACCATGGTAAACATTCCCGTGTTTGATGAGACTGATAGTTGAATTGTTGATTTTGAGAGTAACCTGTTGTAAAATGCTGGGTCCACCGTTTTTCTGGTAATTGCATTTACATGACAGTGATTCCAGTATGTTGGTATCTACTAAGGAACCTTTCACTGTATTTAATATTTAAAAAAGGCTAAAATTAAATGCATTTATTGTTTTAACTCCAAAATAATTGATAATTGATCATTGCAATTGATTTAGTCCATATTGACGCTGCTGTTGCACCAGTAGCGCGTCTTTATGTTGTAAAAAGATGTGAACTAATAATGTTCATGACACAGATTTTGTTAGATGTGGAAGTTTAATCCTGTGCACTCTGACAGGCATTGTAACCCAAGAACTATTCTTGCTCTTCTCTTGAGATACATAATATGTTATACATGTATCAAGGTGGAGCTGCTGTATCTATTTTTCGAGACGTGAGTGTAAACTAGCATGTTGTAAACAAAAATCAAATGGAAAAAAAGAAGACAGATGTAGCGATAACAGCCTTATATTGTGCAGATGAAACTCTATCATAAATCATATAACAAGACTCCATAAAGGCAGAGTGCTTATAGATTTGTACAGGAAACTGCATAACTTTGAGGAAAAGGATCAAAAATAGATTATGTTTGTATATATTGTATATTGTATATATATGTATATAACAAGCTACAGGGACTTTTGAAGCTTGAGGCAGGACTTTGACTTTTATGACCTGGATAACAGTGAAGCTGAATGTCTTAATATCCTTCATGCAACCACATCTTTCTTACTTCTAAGGCATCATAAGAGGTGTACGTCGAACAGTTTAACATGGAAAATTAGCACACCAACTGTTGCTTATTTTGTTCTGTTATGTATAGCCATTTGTCTACTTCAAGTAGCTGCATCGACATGATAGCTCAGTGGGTAGAGCAGTCGTCTTCCAACCCAAAGGTTCGATTCTCAATCCTGACAAGCTACATGTCAAGGTGTCCTTGGACAAGACACCGAAACCCCGTAATAGCGCTGACACAGGTCTAGCAGCTGCCCAAACAACAATTTCCCCAAGGTGATCAATAAAGTATGAGTTATTATTATGTCTATTGTCCATAATGTAGATATTCTTTCATTTTATTTATGAATACACACATAAAGTGAAATGCAGATATTGGGCATATTGGGCACCATTATCTGTCTTCAATTAACCTCCCCTTCACATTTCCTGTTTTGTGCTGGCAGTGAGAATCTTTATGAATCATTGGTTGTTAATGGGACATTGACTATTCCAGTCACAGCAGGAGCGAGGGGAGGGGTGGCTGGGAGTCCCAGGGGGACTCAGACCTGTGGCAGATCCATTATTCATGGTTCACCATGGGCATGTAGCGAACACTGACATCCGACCTGCCTAAATCAAACAGGGCCAGTGAGTTTAATGCCCCTTGGGAATTGTGAGGCTCAGGTAAAGGTGGGGGTGAGGAGACGTAGGTAGTGAGGGTGATGGTGAGGGTCAGATCACAGGAAAAAAGAAAGGAGGGAGGGGTGAAGAGGAAGAGAGACAATGGCCCCTCTTCTTACTCCACTTGCTCTATCTTGAAAGCTGTCAGCCCAGTAGTTGCTATGTACTGTATCAGCCACCTCTTGCTTTAGTTTTTTAGTTGTCGCTTTGGATAAAAGCGTCTGCTAAGTAAAGTAAAGTAAAGTAAAGTAAAGTAAAGTTTTACTTTCTTTCTTTCTTTCTTTCTTTCTTTCTTTCTTGTTTGTCATCATAGATCTCTGTGATCGTATTCATTGTAGTTG
>JAUBNQ010000023.1:18552113-18567770 GCA_032353495.1 Ctenopoma kingsleyae
CTTTCTTTCTTTCTTTCTTTCTTTCTTTCTTTCTTGTTTGTCATCATAGATCTCTGTGATCGTATTCATTGTAGTTGTATCATCTTAAACAACAGGTTCTGTGTAGCGCTGATGAACTTTACTTTAACTTTCACGCTAAAGTTCAGTTGCATAATAAGTAATACAATATAGGTAATTAGAAAAACTCACAACTGAATTTTTTTTTTGCTTAGGTAAACTCTGGAGCATTGAATGCACAGATATATTGCATTACATTCATTGTCACTGTGCACATGCACCAAATTGGATTCAATTTTCAATTTTTTTTTCCTTTTACCTGTCAATAAACCAAGACCAAAAAATCTGTCTATATTTAAATAGAATAGAATAGAAAAACTTTGTCTGTTCCCAAAGGTAACAGAAATTCTCCTTTTGACAGGCTCAGAGTCACATTTAAAACATACAGACACACACGTCCATACAAACTATGCGAAATATGCATAATTGCATAGTTTATAGAAGTGTTTGTACTACACTGAAGAATCAATAAGCCTTCAGTGTGGATGTTAAAATGGTGTGAGGGACACCAGCAAGACTTTACTGATGTCCTCTGTGTCATTACTATGCAGGAGAGTTAGCAGTAAGTCTCCATTCAGCCCTTGGGCCAGAAGGTGACACTTTATGCCAAGCGCTAAATACCCAACAAGGGACTGATTGCCTTGCATACACTATATATATATATATATATATATATATATATATATAGTATGTATGTATATATATATAATGTATGTTTTTCAAATCACAGAGAGCCAGAGGATACTTTCACCACTGACAGTACAGTAAGTCTACAGGTCTGTTTGAACACACCCTGTAGCTCATTAAATGTGCTTATGCACAATGGCAAATGCATTTGCATCATCTTCATCTACAGTAAAGAAGATCAATGACTTTGTGAAATAAAAACAAATTGTAAATCATGAGACAGACCATCTTCTTTGAATTAATTTCCCACTCTTGTTGCTACTGAGCTGGAAAAATCTCTTACCAGCAAGCAACCCTTAAGATAAATTTCCACTCGATAACTTTTGCCCCAGTGTAACAGGTCATTACCACCTTGTTTGTGCCTGTCTGGTATTCCTTGAGTAATTATGTAAAATAAAAAAATAATATAAAGGCATAAACATGACATAACTACATTAATATTCTTTTATTTATTTTCCGTTTAGATATAGAATTTAATGAATCCTGAAACTGTTTTACTGCATTTGTATGTGACACACAACTCATTTCCCAGAGACAAAGATCCCCCGAAGTCTCTTGTAATTACCCACATAGATGCTGAGTCCTTGCGTTGCGTGTTTATCTCCTTCAACTCAACACATCCCATGGGCAGTCCCTTCCTGTTCTCCCTGAAAACTCCTCGGTAATGTGTAGCAATTTCTTTGATCTTGCAACATAGCTAATCCATGTTAAATTTCCTTGATTTGCTAATTAGATAATCATTAGCTTGTTTCCACTTAAACTGACTGAAGGAAAAAAGCTATTAGTGTGCTATAGATGCAGTGTGTTGGCATGGTTGCTAATATGTTGCTCTTCTTAATATAGTATCTTACAACAGAGCAACTGTGAGTTTCTGGAGCATTTTTTGGGATGATAGCCAGGGGCACTCTTGTTTTCTCAAATTTGCAATGTCCCTTCATTGAGCTTGTCACGCCATGTTCAGTAAATATGCTTTATTGAATATGCAGCAGTTTATAGAGTTTCAATAAAGTACAGTCAAGAAAAGTGTATTTAATTCAAACTTTCTTCTGTGTTTAAAGGCACTCATACTCTATGCAAATATGCAGCCTATGTTGCAACACAAAAGGCAGAGAAAAAAAATGGAAAAGCAATCAGAGTACCAATCAAAGTTGAAAGGAGTGTGTTTTTTTTTTTCCAAGCAGATTCGGATAATGTTTGATCTGGTAGGTTCACAATTCCACACAACAAATTGCCATGATAACGGAGAAATTATCTTACATAGAACCAGGCAAAGTAATTTTCAAGCAATTTAGACTTTTTTGACTAGAGGTCAGTGTTCAGACAAATAGGCATAAAGGACTGCAATGGTGGTGACTAGATCTCTGCATTGGCCAAAGATTTTAAATCATAAAAAGCATAAAAAATATGATTTAGTTTCTTTTTATCTTTAGCTTTAGTTGAAATATTATTACAATATATATCTCTTTTCTTGTCTGCTCTGCTCTCCTCTCTTCTCCCCTCCTCTCCCGTTTTCCCTTATTCTGCCTCTTTCCACCCATTGCCAAGCCTTAGATTAATGCATTTGACAAACCACTGAGCAAGAAAGGGCATTAATAGCTACTCAAACCAGAGAGCTATCATGGGAACCCTTGTTGTGAGAAAATTACGCATCTTCAGACCCGCAAGGCGGTATGCAAGGGATAACAAAACACTTCTACACACTGTTTTCAAAACACTCTCTTGGCCAAGCCTGAAAAGAAAGAGGTGGGGGAGACTTGGGCTTCAACTGGCAAGACGAGGCAAAGAGGGGGTCTGTTTGCTGAATACATTGGTATAGGTCTCTGCTTCTGAAATGGCTCGTCCACAAAGGCCTAATCACCAAATGACATGATGATCCAGCTTACAGTGGCAGGCTGACAATGAAACAGTGTGGCATTCCTTCAAAATCACCATGGGTCTCAAACAATATGTGTACATGCACTGTGATTTTGTGTGTGTGTCTATATAGACACGTAAGAATGTGCACGTATCATTATGCATATGTGTTCACATTTGTGTTAATTTTTCAGGCACCTAGCTGAATTTAATATAAACACTTGTAATTCTCTTATTCTCATGTGGTTAATTTGCATAAACTTAGAGTGTATCTACTGTTTGATGTTATTCTCCACAACTGCTCTTGACAAATGACCACAGAAAAGGCTGCATTGTTTACTGGTGTCTAAATGCACAGTGTGTTTTGACAACTCTATAACCTTCAACATGTCCTCTGGTGTTTTCAAGTGGCATAGACACTAACGACATGGGGTGAAAAGAACACACATTTAGTTCCAGCCTTTGAACAAAAATAATGATCTAAATGATTAATGGGGGAAAAAAATTTCAAATACATGACACATTCAAGGGAATGGTGTGAATACATTTAGCTAATTAGCTTTCAAAATAAGAACTAGACAAAACAAAACACCTTCCCCCTTCTTACCTCTGTAATGTTAAAAGAGGTTTGTGAGTTTTTCATTTTGAAAGAGTATTGAATTTTTACTTAATGAAAAACAAGCTGATGCAAGTTCAAAGATTTTCAGCTTTGTTTTTTTTTAAAGGAAATATAAGTTGAACTCACAAATATAATTATGAGTTTGTTTGTTTTGTGTTGTTTTTTTCTATAGGATTTAGCCAAGTTGAGATGCTCATTTTTCCTTTGCATTTATTATTAAAAATAATAAATGCATTGTCAATACTGGAACCTGTGTTGCTGTCAATATTTAAGACAACCATAGAGCAAACAAGGAAAAATCTACATATTTCTGTTTTAACTAGTTTCACTCAGAATAAATAGAATGTATATAAATGTTATGTTTATATTTTGAACAACACAGAAATAGATGTTTCTCATTACTAACTGAACAGGAATTAAACAGTCCATTTAGATTCTGCAGCACACAATTTATGACCAATGCCAATGTTCCCTGCCAGTGCAGGAAGTAGTGTGCCCTTTATGCATCCAAGTGAGAAGTGAGGGTGTGAAGGTCGGTGTAGTGAATGAGACTTCACAGCGTCAGACTGTCATGCTGGAGAGAGGAGATCGTGTCTCATCTTAGATTATGCTAAATGATGATTTTTGTTTTTAAACCATGACCACATTCTTTCTCTAACTTTGACCAATTAATTTAGTTACCAGTCCTTAATCAGATATTGAAGTATGTTGGCATTGATCATTTTGGGATCATTTAAAAAAAAAAAAGATGTGAAATTGTTATTTTGGCAATTTTCTGTTTTCCATGTAGAGATTGCATAAAATTTTGTAACCTATCAAATTTGCCACCTGATGGATTAAACTGAATGAGGCGGCTATGCCAGATTTCCAAACTTCCAGACTCTTTGTTGTGCATAGTGTCTGTCCACAAATGGCTACTGAAACCTAGCTAATATTAGAAACATTTTGTAATTCTGTAGAGCTTTATATCACGTCACCTGCAAGTTTCTGTTGCATCATAGAATTTCTTTTAACTAGGAAACTAAAAAATCCCATATTATTTATGCAAATTTGCAATTTGTAATGCACCAATGTGCACGATCTCTAGTGTTGTCCTGCAAACCTGTATACTAAACAGCATTTATTATGCTTGAACAGTCCCCATAAATTATGTATATCCTAACATCACCTTAAGTATGTGAGCCCCATCATTGTAAATATCAATTACAGTTATGATTACACTGGGCTAAACCTGTGCAACAAAAGGGCAAAGATAAATGAATAGAAAAGAGATGGAGGGATATTGGGATTTCCTAATATAAACTTTACATGAGCTAGGTTGCAGAAGATAAAGAGCATTTAATTTTCTGCCCCTGTCTGAATGTTTGAGCTAGACTGTGTAAATAACATTGTACTCAGTTTATGAACACACACACACCCATGCTTAAGCAAATATATGGAACACATTGTCACACAGTGTCACACGCGTGCACCTTGCCTTGTCGCAGTAGTTTTAGGAACGTTTTCTATACTAATTAATGCAGGAACTATAGACATTGTGCTCTTAAAGTCTTTACTGTGGAAGTAGTGTGTGTGTGTGTGTGTGTGTACGAGAGAGAGAGAGAGAGAGAGAGAGAGAGAAGATAAAATTTGAAGCTTCATTTGAATGGCTTTGGGCTGTTGACAGGGCTTGAGAAAAATGCTTTTCCCTTTGTATTAAAAAAAAATCTGCACGTGCACACAAACCCCGACACACACGCACACATACACACCTGTAACCAGTATACACTAATATGTTAACTTGTGCAAACACACACAGATACACGTATGAGCACACACCCAGTCAGTGATCTGACAGGTGAGAATGGCTTACAGCTAGGTTAAAGGGGAAGCACACTACATAAGCAGGTCACCTCTCCTGGGACACAGCAATTTTTCAGAGCATTGCACTAGAAAAAAAGGAAAAAAATGAAATGAAATAAATGGGTACAACATGGTGATCTTTTAGTTGACGGTTTGTTCCCCTCTCGCCCCTGTCTTAATTTCCTAGCAAGTGGCTTCTTCATTAAATCTAGTTGTCCAATTCAGAAACCTCTGTCAGGCCTGAGAAAAATGGCAGTGAATAATTTAGTGTGTTATGTAATAATAGTAAGTTGCATGACCTTTCTCTTTTAACGCTTTTTCTGTACAAGTTTATTTCTGAGAATTTCTGTGAATTTGCAGAGCACAGTAACTATCAGAAAGACACATCTTGACCTTGACCTTTCTCAACGGTGTGTGTGTGTGTGTTTGAAAGAGACAAAAAGAGCAAGAGAGAGAAACATATAGAGGCTGTCTATTTCTGGAATGATGACACCAAACCACCTCTTGCCAAGCAACAAGAAATTGTAGGTATGAATCACCTATAAAATGTCTGTAGAAATGCAGAAAGGTCTGTATGTTTTGAAACTATAGAAACATTGTAGTATAATAATGCTAATAACAAAGAATATATGTATATCTGTAGCTCTGTTTGGAGCTGGTGACTATACCGTAGATTTGACTTTGTTGTGTAAATGTTGTTCTGGGAATTAACATGAAATACAAGCCTCTACCATAGCAATCATTATTAATTCATTTAATAAAACTGTAAGGTGAAGCTATTGTTAGAAAACCTCAATGACTGTACTTTGTTGTTAGATGATTTATTCATGTTGCACAAATATACTCTTATGAATTAATTAAACAGCCCGACTCAGAAGGTCAATGATAATTTCTCAAATCCCCAACTATTTATACTATATTAAAACATTATTTCATGGCATGAAAAGGGGATGTTTGCTCTCTCTCAAAAAATACTTTTCAAGTTAAGAAACCATGTGAGTCAGACTGTTTGCAGTGTGTCCACTGTGGATAAGTGCACACTCAACATGTTGCTAACGATGGTCTGTCTTTGCAGGAGTTGAGTGGACCCTGCACATCGAACATGTTTGACTCCTTTGTTTTATAGATCCTCAGTCAAGACTCTGGCGCTAATGGGTACCACTCTGTAAGAACATGGTTGAACAGACAGGAAAGTCTAAAAGACCGCTTACAATATATCTATCATCTTCCTCATAATGTGGGGGCCTCAAGAGCCACGGGCACTCTTGGAGTTTTCCCATCGAACAATAGTTCCATTTGGACGGGTCGATGAACGGTGGTTCATGCAGGGTCGTTCTGAACACTGCTTTTCTTATTTCAGTTGAAAGGCTGAAGAATTTGAGGTTCAGTTTCTTTTTTTTAAAGAAGACAGGGCTTCCAGACTTGTCTTGAACACACTGTGAAGATAAAAGCCTCATGACTAAGGTGAGATGCATTTTAATATCAGGGAGCTTTTTCCTGGAGAGTCGACACTTTGACACAGAAACAGCGTCTGTGTCCGATTTCTGCAGCTTTACTGCCCCAGTGTGTAGAAGTCTGACTGGAGAGACAGGCAGAGTAACCTTCAGATGTTGGCAGGCTGTGATTAGTCAGGCTTGCGCTCAGCGTGCTGCTTATTCTCATATTAATTTTTTCCACGTGCTGGTTCTGACACATGTAATGTGGTAATGGAGCGCGATGATAACAGTAGAGGTACTTGTAGTTGGCACTGTCATTTTAGAGGGAACAGTATACTTCCAAGGCAGAAATGATTTACATATTATCAATATCTTCATTTTAAATCTTTAAAACTTTATTCATACAGGGTAGTTTCACTGAGAGCAGCCAATCTTTTGCTTGAATGCCCTGATCACATTCACACTATTACACACATTCACACCTTCTAATTAAAGCAGTTTGACAAATTATTACAACATGGCATACCCACACTCTGAATACTAATCTTTTATTGTTGACAGCATACATTTTTAAAATTGTTTTCCTTCTTATTTGCAGCACATACAATTATAATATTCATGATTTTCTTCACAGTACACTTTGTTTTATATTGGACCTGAGCAGTCAATGAATCTTATTACAGTACCCATAATGTAACATTAGACATGGTGCATGGTATTACGTTTAACCAAAATACAGGGAAAAAAGTGAGCTCTGTTAGTGAGCTCTGTTGTGATCCATAATAAAACTGTCTTTTAGTTTACATCAGCAAATTAAATGGCAGGAATGCCCAAATCTTTTCTTTCTTTTGTTTTGGTGATGTTGTGAAATTGCCTTTTTCAAGACACCATGTGTATCTTTATCTGATCAATGCTGCCATTTTTTTTCTCTTATAGTGAACATACATATCTCTTGTCATGTAACCTGCTAATTCTCTTGTATTTCTCAGACAACCTCTCCTTCACAAATCGTGTGTTTTATTTTTTGGTTTTACGAAGGAAAACAGACCTTAACGTGTTGAATTTCTGTGCATTTCGGTGGAGTCTACAAAGACCCCCAGGGATATGTTTGCAAAATGTTGCAATGACTGTTTTCATGTAGCTAGTACATTTGTGAATTTTCGTTTTCTCTCAGTTGTCAGTGTAACAGTGTGTGCTTTAGGGGTAACATGCTCTCTCAGGTAGATTTAGAGATGGGTTGCAGCTAATGGTGCTGGCTAACAAGTGACATTCTCTCATTAAGTGGGAAGATTTGTCTGAGTGGCCAGTTAGTTGGAGGACATTACACAAGGTCAGAGCCTCTGGCTGCCATAGGAGAATAAGTGAAGTAGAAAAGAGGCCAAGCAGACAGGCTAAAAGACAAGATACTTGCTGTGCTGTCTGAAAGCTTCTCTCCTCTCTGACTGGCAAGGCTTGATGTGAGTGGAGTTTGAAGTTTGGACTTTGGTCACTGCTGCTTTTGAACATGGAGCTATTTCAGTTCTGGATGTGGTATATATGTGTGTGTATCAGGGTGTGTGCTGGTCCATGTATCTATTTAAACTGACTTCGCCAACCATCTCCAAGTGGTGCGGCAGATCCTCTTCCTTGCACAGAGCTATGAGGGTTGCTAGCAGAATGGGAAATCAATAACATCGATAGGATGAGCATTAGGATGGCCAAGTGGTTTTAACAGCCCCATTGTCATTTCACTATTTTCGTAAAGCAGTTTTTGGGCCATTCTTTCTACAGTCTTCAATTTTCAGAAAACTGAGGAAGACAGACAGCTACAGAGACAGAGAAACAAAGACAGAAAGAGAGAGGCAAAGAGAGGCAGCCCCCAGACAATCAAACTGGAAGCACATTTCTGACACATGTTCGACAGCCATTCACAGGAGCTTTCAAGATGTGATTTTTTTTTTTCCAGACCATCAGCCCCTGAATTGAACCGTACTTGTTTTTTTCATCAACACTGAACACACCACACAACTTGCCCTTCAACAAGGCAGCTGGTCTTTTTGTGCAGCTACACTGTAAAAAAACAGTAAACAGTGTTTTCTTTCAGAAATTAATAAAAATATAAAAATAAAATAAAAAGTATTTTTATTTAATTAAATAATGATGAACAAAATATGAACAGGGTTTGAAACCAAAATTTGCATTAGATGTTAAAGACTTGAGTTCTTGATTAACAGTTCAAATGATAATACTTTGTACTGTGTCCCATAAAATGCAGTCTAATACGTAAGCTAATAAAATGTTATCCATTGACATATTATTTCTAACTTCATGGATTCCATACAGTAAATCTATATTGTCTATTGTTAATATGCACCAGTTGCAACAAATAACTGAATGTATGTGTTTGTGCTACAGCACCATTATCAGGCCAAAAAATGTGCCTCAATATCTAATCTAATCTGAGCTATACAGTGGTGTGAAATCAGAGATAAGGGGTGTAGGGTAACCTTCTGCCACAGTATCTCTGACTGTGGGACACAGTAGTCAAAGCTTAGTAATGCAGACCAGACTTAAAGTTAAAAAATGACACACTCAAAAGTAAAACACTGCAGACTTTTCTTCTATGTCTGTGTGTTCCACTACTTTAGAGTGAAAGTGCTTTACCATGTTCAAGATGTTGTTCTCTCAGTCAAATTATTTCAGAGTGGTACACCGAAAAGGATAGTCAAGACCAGGAAACTGTAGTTAGAGTTATAACTGATGGTCATTTCCCCAAATGCCACTGTTCTCATAAAACCGTCACGTTGTGGTGCCTCATATCTGTCTAAAAGCATCACATAGATCAACCTGTTTTGTGGGGACATCTCCTCAGACCAGATCTTTCTCACACAGAGAGGTTAATCTAAATGTTAATCTGAATCTTAATGTCATCCCTCATTTCCACACTGCTGCCCTGCTCTTCACAGTATGCTGTTGTGCTTAGCATGCACATTTGCTAACTTAGTTAAATTCAGCAATGCCCATTTCTCGTCTAAGCCTTCTCTAAAAGTCTGGATTACTATTATGGATGAAATCATGTTTAAATATTGGTCCAGGAGAAATGGGGGTTCTTTGTCATTAACAATTTTTTTAGCAGCTATAAAGAAAGTAATGATGGCTCACTGTTTCTCTTCCTTTTGATCTACTTTTACATTATTGTTAGTGGGAATTTGAAGGACAGGTCCTTTTATCGCTACGCATTGGGAGGAAATTTTAGAAGTTTACTTAGGGGAAGATAAATAGGTACAGTATGTCCAAAGGGTACAGCAACACACAGAGATTTATGGTGATGAAAGCAGACTGAAGATGACAGGAGAAAGCAAACAGACAAAAGCAAGAATTAATAGAGGGTGAGTGAGACATTCTGTTACACCTTTTTCTCTTATTATTCCCTTGCGATTCACGTCACTTTGTATTAACAGAAGCAGCAGAGAGTGACTTTGTACTGTCAGCTTGTTCTACAACAGTACTTGTGCCTCATCCTTGAGAGGAATATTTAAAGAACAAGGTTTGTTTCTTTGCAACTACCATAAAATACAAGGAACTGCGTCTTAGCTTTCTTTTAAATAGATGTTTTAAATTACATGGTTAGTTTTACAATACAATGGTAAGCAAGAAATTCTACCTCAATAAACTTGATGTATGAAAAGAATTGTATCCATGCTGAGGAACATTTTTCAATCCAGTTGCCTATTAACAATTGTTCAACTATAGAACTTGTAAGAAAAATGTGTATACAAAAGACAAAGAGACATAGAAGAATAAAATGATATATGACATGGACTTTATGTCTTTTCACACTGTACAAAAATGTCCAAATATGGAACGTGATGCCAAAATCTGCATATACATTATCTCTCATATAACTCATTTTAAGCTTTACCTTTCATTTGTTATCATTTGTTAAAAGATAGATTCCTCATTCCTCTGTTGCAGAGATGATTTCTCTCTTCTAGGGTCCTATTTTCTGAGGTTTCTTGTCCCTGAAACATCTCATTGAGGTGTTCTCTGGGAGCAACAGGGTAATGTTTGCATGCCTCCACAGGGAATTGAGGTGTGTACCTTTGGAAAAAATAGGAAATTTGCAAGTAAGAAAAGCAAAGGTATTTTTTGACAGCAGCAAAGAGAGGTTGTGAGTGTGAAAGCAGTTCAAATGAAACTGTAGTGTAGACTACATTTACTTCACAGATCTGAAACCTCAGCTGTCAGATGCAAAACGGAATCAGTCAGGTGATTTACATATCGTTTCTTATGAATTAAGATACAGTATTTAGTCAATATATATGGAGAAAAATAGTTTACAGTTAATTTCACAACAAATTAAAATTTCAGTTCTTATCAAAAAAATGTCTGACGGTGTCAATGAATTTGAATCATTTTTCAAAATAAGTCAACACATAGCATATCTTTGTGGTTGTAGTAGCTGAATCTCTCACCTACTTTGTGAGGCTTGTCACATCCGTGAGACTTCAATATCAGTACTAAACATTTTCATTCATTCACAGCCTCACTGTATTGGATAGACCAATTTAACAGGGCTTCACTTCAGTCTGGCTTCATAAACAGATAAGAATAACCCAGGGCAGCTAAGAGAACCTTTTCCTTTCCTTGACTGTGTTATCTTAAATGCATATTCTCTCACTTCCACTGGATACTGTCATGTTTCCTCATTCTGTTTTATTTTGCTCTGCACAGGGAAGTCTTCCAACTGAAAAAGGCAAAGGAAATTGCCCCTTCTCTGTCTGTCTTTTTACTCACTCTATAGCTTCCCTAGTCCCGTTCTCTCAGTAGTAAATAATGCTTTTTATTGCATGCATACTGTAGCTCAACAGTGTGTTGTAATCATTTTATGAAAATAAGGAATTTTTTGAAGTTGAAACTTATTTCAGACTTGAATATCTTGGCCTTCTACTTCAGCCCCTCCCCTTGCCTCATTCTTTTTGATATGCAGGAAATGTGCACAGAACTGATTGAATTTGTATCAATCTTTTTCTTCTTTGAGACCTAATTTCATCAAATGCCTTGGTATTACTGAATTTCTGGTGGTTGATAACCATCCCTGCAATCATTTACCCTTGATGTCTTTTGGAAAGATTGCTGGATGTGAGAGAGAAGAAGAAAAGGTGGCTGATTGACTTAGATATTTGTTTTGCTTTCTAACAGCTGTTTGAAGTAGTATACACATGAGAGGGGGGATGCTTACAAACCCTTGCGAGTCTCTAAAGCCTTCAGTGTATATTAATTTAGCACGATACGCTCTTCAAAAATTCCACTTGCTCAACCACACTCACTTTTGCACGCCCCTTTAACCCCTACAACTCCCGCAAACATAGATAGCCTAAACACATTAGCAGCAGGCATCTCATATTTTTCACAGAAGAAGCTGCATGTGCACAGTTATACACACTCGTACAATGCACACAATGTGTGGACTGAAGCACACAAACAAAATTCATCAGCGGAGGCTCCGTCAGCCTTGTCAGATTCGACAGCTTGTCTGTCATTAGCATAGTTTTGCCTCACAAATCAATGCATCTTTGGCCTTTCGAGTCACTTGTTGGAGTTGGCCTCTGATCGAATGTGTGAGTGAGCAGAGTACAAAACACAGATTGAGACTGTTTGTTGCTAAGAAAGCTTTCGAGGCTCATGAGTCTGCGGCTATGTTTAAATATGGATAAACAGATACAAACAGTGCTCACTGAGAAAGAGGCAGTCACACATGCTGTCTTTTTCCCATAGTAACACACACAAACACACACGCGTTCACTGAGTCATAACTTGCTGTGTTTTTAGCCATAGGGAAGTCCTTTATCCACATAACTAGATTAACTCACAGTGAGCTCTGATCAGCTTAATTTGGATTCGGCCTGCTTACCCCTGTCTGCCTGTCAGCCTGTCTGCATGTCAGTCTGTCTGCATCTTCATCTGTCATTCTGTCTACTTGAATGGCAAGACATTTGCCTGTACATCTGTGTGTCTTTATTTAATCATCCTTCTCTAGTCTAGTGTAGTCTTTTGGCTAGTCTCAATAAGGATTACCACTGGCACATTATATCTTTTTTACATCCATTATTAGCTTTCCCTTTGTCTTACAAAGCTCATGATGAAGTCATTAACACATTATTTAATTTATTTATTTATTCATGAATAACAGAAAATTCCCAGATGAATTATAACTTTTGGTTGACCACAGAAAATATACTAGCTTCAGGTATGTAAGTTTCTCATTCTGACTTCATGTCTTTGCAGAATATCTATTAAATAAATTGGCTGTAGTAGTCCTTCTGTGTTTTCGGAAGACAGAATCTTTAGGTTGGCCCCTGGCACAGACTGGAAATTGTCAATTTTCTGAATAAATATCTCCACAAAGTCAACATGACTACATCAACATCTTTACTATTTCTGTAAAAGTCACTCTTGACGTAATGGTCCCTTTCAAAGCAGCTGTCCTGCCTAACCAGAAAGTCATCTCTCAATGGACAGGGCACAAGCAAAACCTACATCACACTCTTATTCACTTATATATGTGGATGTAAGAATGACAGCTAATGATTAAACTTATGTTTAAATGCCAGTAAGGCTTGAAGTAAAGGATGGACACCAAATGGGAGGGGAACAGGATAAGGAGGAATGGAAAGGAGAATTATTTGAAAGTCCGGAGGGAAGGTGGGTACAGATACTAGGCCAGAACGTGTGAGATGCTGAGGAAAAGAAGGGGGGATAGAAATAATGAGGGATGGAAGGAAAGTGGGGATAAGCGAAGAATGAAGGAGAAGGAGGGGGCAGCAAAGAGAGAGCTGAGTGGAGCTGAGGAGGCGCTAGGCCTGGGGGATTGCTGCGCATTTATCCTCCTCTGCAGCAGGCTTCTGAAGCACTACCTCAGGAAAAGACTTTAAAGCAGGGTGGCTGCTGCTCTGTGCTGATCTGTTAATACCCACAGATACATGAGGCTTCGCCATAGTACTCTGGGGGTGGGGTGGAGAAGGACAGTGTGTATAAGTCTGCTTGTGAGTTTGTGTGTGTTTTTCTGTTATGTGTTCAAGGATCATATCATATCTCTGCAGATGATATCCCCATCCCTATTGCTAGCTTGCCCCAACTCACCCAGAGACATGAAGTTACCAGAGTGATTAAAAGATTAGATTCAACTGTTATATGGCTGTGTGTCAGCATTGTCACCTACAGCTGCTGCCATGAGGAGGAGGGGGTTATGACTACCCTGTTCAGGAACCTGTATAAATAGACTTCTTCCTCCTGGGAATTGGTGTAAAACTCCCTCAGAGCCACAGTTTGCAGCAAAAATATACACATTCGGAGCTGGAGAGGCTGAATGAGATTTGTGCTGGCTGCTTCACAGAGGACCTGTGCTCTCAGGGGGAGGGAGGTGGGGATGGGGGCGGCTACATGATTAATTCAGCAAAAGTAAAAGACCTAAGGGGGGATAAAGATGTAGGAGATGAAAGATCAGTTTCTTTGTGTTTAGCCCTCCTTTTTTATATGTGAGGTTTTACCGATAAAAAGGAAATCACAATCGGATTATGAACTTTTTAAAAATTGTGTTCATGTGAAGTCAGCATGTCAAAATGCACTTTATAAGCTGAATAAATTCCCCATTTGGAAAACCTGTAGGACAGAATTTTTATAAGGCTTTCTTAAAGTTTTATTTACGCTAGCCAGCATGTTTTCCTCTGCTGCCCCATCTTTGTTTTTAGCACAGCATCCCCTCAGAACATAGAGCAAGTTTGTTTTTTTCAAAACTACTTGCCTGCAACAAAACTCATTCTCAAACTTGACAGGCAAATACAGTACTTTGTGCAAAGATATGAAAAGAACAAGGAAAAAGTCCCTCGTAATTCTTGTATCTGAGCACATACTACTGTTCATTGATCTAGTGGCAGTGATTTGACCACAGTGTATCTGGGGTGCTGTCACCTGACCAGTCAATTGGGTACTTATTCATTTTGGTCAATTGCTCCATCTTCAGCAAAGTCCAACAGAATCAGCAGCAGGTGATAAACAAGTAGAGAGTGATATCACTAGGTTTCACAGAAACAACACACCACTGTGCAGGTGTGCATGCTTGCGTGAATTATAATAATATTATTCCCAGTGTTGGGATAAAAATCTGTGGGCACAGTCACCCCATCAGGGAATAAGAAGAAGCTGATTGCTGGTCAACCAATAAATATTGACACTTGGTTTTTGTTAATAATAGAATTATGCCTAAGGTTTAGGGTATGGTGTAAGTGTAAGTCAATAAAACCAGTGTGCAGGCAGGTGTGTAACATTATGAATAGCTCTACAAATGAGAAATGTATAAAAAAAAATGCTGTGTAAATGTCATCAACAGCATGAGACTATTATGACACCGACTTGGTGACTGCTTTGTTATTTGCCATTGTGGACTAAGGTAAATGTTAGCTTATAAGACACTGCACAGTATCACAGTAACAAGAAAAAATGAGAGAAAGAGAGAATAAGGGGAAGGACAAAATAGTATGAAATTTGCACCATGTTGGTGTTTGAACAAGATAAGCTTCGAGCTTCAGCACATCCTTAAAGCCCTGTGTAACAATTTAGCAATAATCTCCAGAAGATTCCTGTTGTTTTCTACTGCAAACAGTTTGATTTGTCAAAATGCTTAAATGCCAGATTTCACATCCTAGGCAATCTTGGTCACAAGTTTAAACATTTAGTGTATCAAATGTAATTCTGGATTACATGAGTGTTTTCATCATGTATGTGCGCACAAGAGGGCAAAAAATAGAGCATACTCTTTGTAGATCCAGTTAACTACGGTTTATCTAATGGAATTTACATAAAGTATTTTAATTTTAAATAAATGCTTGCCAGGATTCTATCATTTCTGTATTCCTGTTATTATCTTGTCTATTTTGTGTTCTTTTCCTTTTTAAACAGTGTTAAATGGACGGTTATAGCGGGGGAAAAAGCTGGTTTGTCATTTACATGAAACCAATATAAGTCAAATGCTGTGTATCTGTTTGTGAACACTATTAGTTGTTTCTTATTGACCCAGATCACTTATCCTTGATCAAAATCACCGTTATTTTCAGAAAACACGGCAGGCTATTATGAGGACATATCTAACCAGGCATGCAATATCGCCTACAGTAGTTTTTTTTG
>JAUBNQ010000023.1:18567870-18580731 GCA_032353495.1 Ctenopoma kingsleyae
TGTAAACAGTACTGGTATGGGGTCAGTGCTATGTGGCGCATGCACAGATTTGTAGGACTCCCTGCTGCCTGTGTATAATAAAACGTTTTCCTTAGACTAGAAAATATTTTAATTTAACAACCGTAGACGCTGCAAGAAAATTTAAAAATCACAGGGCAAACTGTTCTGTAGAATTAGAATATATCAGTCTTAACACAAACTGAACATTGTTCTCAAAGTTAGCTTTTGTTTGCCAGGCTATTTTGGGCCACAATAGATTCTCCTTGTACACATAATATTGTGTAAACCCCCTGTGATTACAGTGCCATTTAAAGTGATTAAGAGAGATTTAGGCTCTGTTATGAATATTAAAATTGACACATGGCATTTCAGATGTAGCACAGAAGACTTAACTGCGCTCTTAAACTTTAATGAATTGTTTAATGGGTAGAGAAAATGTCAGACATTGGAAATTAATGTGTTTGAAACATCTGAAAATACCAGTCTACCAAGTGTGGTTATCATATGCTGTGCATAAATCTCTTAGGTTTTCTCACTGGCATATGTCCTGTAAGTGTTAAAGCTGCACTGCGCATCCCAAAGAATTGTGAGTCTTTTAGTGAGAAAAGTGAGTCTTTTAGATAAACTGTGAAATGTTTATCTAAAATTTTAAGAACGTAAGAGTGTCAAAGGAAGACTAAAAAAAATTTTTACATAATATATTACTAAAATTACTCTTATGCTGTATGTTACAGCAGTTTAGCTCTGATAAGAAGTCATCTTATGAAACTGTTTATTAACCACTGAAAGATTTCTTAGAAATAGGTTAGGAGCATCACACAAAATTCCTATTTGTCTGTTATTTGTCATTGGCCATTTTCCGTGTCAAGAAATTACTTTCAGTAGTACTAAAAAGCCGGCTGAGGCAAAGTTACAATTTAGAAATTGAGCTAAAAAATAAAGTTTGATTTCATGTCATTTAATTTGTGGTCCTAAAATCAGGAATAAAGTTTTTTTTTAAAACATATTAACTTTCAGTACCTTTCTATTGTGAGCACATGTATGTTGATATATTAATATATTGACATATTTTGCTCCTGAAATGTTATTTTGGGATAATGAATTTTGATACTCTTGTTGTGTAGCTACGTTTTATCCATGGGGAGCCACATAATAACGCTTTGCTGGCACATTTGTCAAAATATTAATATTATGTTGTGTATTTCTTTGTCCAAAATTTTTGCATTTATGTTAATTGTGGAAATTAACTAACAAACTTCCTTAATTTTGTGATGGAAACACAATCACTGACTGATTTATGTTGAGATAATGTAATTCTTGCACAGCATTTATTAATGTTACCAGTAGGTGGTTTTGGAGGGAGGAGTACAAAGTGAACTACTAATTTTGGCATCAAAAGCACTTTGGTTAGGGTCTTAACCTTAACCAATTACTGTGAATGTCCAAACATAACTCACACAACTTATTCATATATAAATGGAATTTGTTGGATACAGGGTTGAATAATGGGTGTTCATGCCTTTAAGGTCTTGCAATTATGTTTGTGCTTGCATTTCGGTCAGCCAAACATCTACACAGTTCAAATGACCTCCATTCGAGCCAGTCAAGCGAGATTGTAAATAATGTTCCACTGAATTAAGAAGCCTAAATCCTGGAGCTTCATCTTGCTGACAGACTCTGTAGCTGGTAATCTGAACATACATTTGCAGGGCAACTGGTTTTCTTGAGATAGCTTTTTTTGTAATACTATCATCAGGACAAAGTTTGTGTGAATAGACTTGAGTTAGACTGTAATTAACATAGTTAAATAGCTGCACCACAATCTCCGGGGACCCCTGCATCTTACGCTCAATGTAAAAGCAGTGGGGGGTGGGGGGTTGGCACTGAGCGAGGAGGTGGTTCAAATACGTAAAGGATGTAATTAAATGAAGATGGTAGGCTATTGAATGATCTCCAGGGCAAATACAGTACAGTAGCTCCTCTTCTTCATTCCTCCTTGGCTACCCTCTTCTAACCCTTGCTCTCTAGGTTTGCACCTGAGATGAAGATGGCAGTTAATGATGCAGTTTTTTAAATCCACTTTAACTCCTGCCGTATAGCTCACTCTCGCTGTTTCTTCTTTCATCTCTTTTTCATCCTGTGTTCATACAATTTCTCTCTGTTCCATTAGCAAATTGCCTCCTCCTCATTGCCTCCTCCTTGTTTTCACCTCCCCACCTGCCCTCTTACCCTTCCATTAGAAATCTAACTGGGGCATTTAGTCATTTAAACAAGGAAGTTCACTCCAGGGTCTGTTTTATTTTTCAGAAGTTGGAGAGGAGCCCCATGCTCGAGAGACACTAATGTTGAATGGCAGAGAAAAGACAACCTGAAGGACCTTAGAGCCATCATTCGCACATAGTGGCAGCAAGGTCATCTAGCTAAGGGATGGTGAGTATGCTATTTGCATATGCTGTGGGTTATGCAGTAATAAGGTCTGCTTAGAATCACTATTTAAATAATAAAAAAAAACTTTAAGACAACCATTAGTAAACTGACCAGCAGACTGTTTAATTTGCCTCGCTATTATCAACTTTCACACACGTATTAGCCTAGATTAAAGAATCCTACACTTCTTTTTTGTAGAGAAAAATACAAGCTGTATAATTTTATTGTCAGGCTGCCTGATTAATGTTGATGACAATCATAAAACTTTCATTCTAGTATTGCATACTGTATTAGGCCATAAAATTACAGGTCTGGATTGAGAAATTTATGCCTAATAAGGAAAATAGTTCTCTAAAGTACAAAACTGGTAGTATTCACTCTCTAGGCAAGTCTGAGTGGCTTATAATCACAACAAAATCTCTAGCTGAATAAATACATTAATGTGATCCATTATTACTAATCAATCAGTTACATTCATGACATATTTGTACGCACAACATAACAGCTGCATTACATTCAGAGTAATCAACACTTGATTACCATAATAAAATAAGTCACTTAAAGCTGAGTCGATTAAACAGCAAGAGAGACAGGGAGAGAGACAGTTTTTCCATTTATGTGTGATTCACTCAAAATTCTGTCCTCATTTCAGTTTCACTACAGTTCCTGTATTTCAATGCACTGGATTACCCCACATCCAATAAACTGCTGAGTCAGTCAGCTTAGAGCCCTCACAGGCCGCCCCTTGTCTTAATATGTCTAGTCCTGTGTCAGGTCTTTGGGTATCAGGGTTAATATCTAACTGAAGGATCCAATATTTGAGATTATGTGTGTTTGATTTTGTTTACACCATCTGCCATCAGATGTAATTGAATGTACTGCATGGTATAATCTGATACATCCGGAGGTGATGTTTTGCTGCTGCTGGTGTTTTGTCTTTGTGTGTGTGTGTGTGTTCCTTAGCCCGAAGATGCCTTGAGGAATTCAAAATAGCCTGTAGATGTCCTGCAGCAATTAGTCCTGGCCTTACGGTGAAAATAGCACTCTTAGCTAAAGTTGTAATACATTAAAGTGATATACCCTGTATTTGATTAAGTTTAATGTGCCAATATGTTGTCTCCGTAAACATTTTGCATCACTGTACTCATTTACCACAAAGTGAAGCATTGGACACTTAGACTTGACACATACACATTAACGTTTTATTCTGATGCTGTAGAGTGATAAGTGAACAGGTACTGTACAGGCTCAGTGTCAGGCTCAAGGACACTTCAACAGGGTGCAAGGCTATGTCTGGGACACATCAGCACTTGATGTGATTAAACTGCCAATATTACAATCAGTTGTCTCTAACTGTAATAATAACAATTGTTAATTTGCTTTTAGTAATTGTATTTGAAATAAAGAGCCAACTACTACTTACAGTAAATGAATAGTTTTACAATTACATATAGCAATAGTTGAAGCTGAAGCCAGGCTACCTGTTTATATTTATGATAGGCTAACTTAACTATCACCTTCCTGTAGTGCCAATAAGGGTATTTCCCAAAGCTTTTTGACTAAAGCTTATTGATTTATCTTGTATCCTCTTATTATACATGAATGTCCTACCAACATTTTCTAAGTCTAACTTTAATACCTACCAGTTTACACAAGGTTCAGCAGCAGCATTTGTCATGATAAAAACAACAACTAGAGTAGACTTCGAAGCTGTATCTTGAGAACTACAAAAATGTATGTTACATTTGATTTGTTGTGTTTTTCTTTCCGCCCCACAGAGGATATGCAGTTCAAAAAAGTAGACTAGTGAAAAGTATGTCACTGGTACCAAGCCAGGATGAGGTATTACTAGCTTTAAATCCTTCAGCACTGATCAAAACCAGACTTACTGCTCACACAGAAACCGGAACATCCAGCAACTCACAGCCCTTAACACACACAAACAAATACACACATTCCCAGGTTCTGATGACAGTAACTTAAACAATAACACTGACAGAAATGACCTTTGTGGCCTGGTTCACAGCCCATTTAACAGTCAGTGGTAGATTATACCATGTGATCAGGGATGCTGTTGAGCTGTAGTCTGTCTCTTTCATCACACTGTCTTCCTCTGTATTTATGTTGACCATTTTAACAACTGCAGTGTTATCAATAATGCATCAACAAACAAGTCCAAAACATTGTTTTTTCCCAACTCTCCTGGTGTTATACATGTGGTTCTAATACTGTAGTTGCAGTGCTCTTATGCACAATGATTCATTCCCCCTTGCACTACTATAAAATTATATTTGAAGTTATATTCTACATTTCTATACAGTACCATTGAGCCTTTAGGAACAGTTTTACTTTGGGTCACTGTAGTGATGGTATGGAAAGTGCTCTTTTAGAGTGTATTGCTCCAGCCTCAAAAACTACAGATTTGGATTAACTTCTTCAAATAAAAATCTAACTATTAAGTCCGCTTATGTGAGTGGGAGGGATGGTTGTTGGGGGAGGGATTGGAGGGTTTTCCAAATCTCAAATTCTCACAGTTTAGTTCAATGAATTTTGTAATATGCAAGCTTTAACACCCTGGATATTTGCAGTGTATGTGTGTATAACTGTCCATCTCTCCTATCATCATCAGTGTTTTTATTCACACACTGTGATGTACGTTGTAGCTGTATGTGTGTGTGTGACAGGGAGTGTTAGACTTTCTGACTTCATTTGCTCATGTTGGTGTACTCATATGCCTCCATATGTCTCATAATCCAAGAGACTGGCACACATCATAGTGTTGGGAGCTGGGGAATTCAGAAGCATTCTGCCACATTCATCAGTCTAAAGAAACAGACAGAAGGAACTTATGTGCCTGTGTTTAGCATATTACACAAAATAAAGAAAGATTTTTACTCTGCGCAGAGAACGGCTGCCTCAATGAATGAGGAATCCGCTGTGGAGAAGATTCAAAGGGGCAATTTTACACCAGCTTATGAGCAAGGGAGTGAATAGAGGGATGCACAGTGCCTAGAGACCGCCAGATGTTACACAAGGGAATTCATCTGCAGCAAGACTGACCAAGGGTGGAATGATTCTAAATTGGCTCTGAAAAATTGGGTCCTCATACAAACAGATGAAGGAAATATTTAGGGAACAGAGTGTTTTATGAAAAATGTTTGCCAGTTTAATTCAGCACATTTCTCATTACCTTTGCCAAGGAGGTTATGTTATCATCTCTGTCTGTCTGCCTGTTGTTAGTTTGTATAACATCTCAGTAACTAGACAACAGATTTCAATCACGTTTGGTAGGGAGTCCAGCCATGGACCAAGGAATTAGTTTTTGGTGTGGATCCCAATTTAGATTTTGAAGGAACATTACAGCATTGGGAACATTTGTGCTATTTTTTCACCAGCAATTGCACTCAATTGAAAAGAAATAAACTGGTGTACAAGTACATTGCTATCTGTATAGGTGTTGGAATGTGCATATTAAACATTCTTAGGATATTTTGATTAATACAGTAATAACATAGTACAGAGATGTGTGCAGAGTTGGAAAATGTAAGCATGTGAGTGTATGGTTGAATACGCAAAAAGAGTGCTTCCGTACTTTATACAGTGTAATATTCTAAGTTATGGTCATGGAACAACATTGCTACAGTACTATTATTCAGTCATTGTACTGTATATTTTGGAACATACCTTTATCAACAGTTGCTGCCTTTTAACAGCTTAAATATATTCTGTAAAGGCTTGAACAAAACAATTATAATCAAAAGTGTTCCAACATTTGATTAAGGTTACACTATTAATTCATTAAAGGAGAATATTTCTGTTATCAAAAGATAATTGATGGAAACATGAGTGATTAATATTTTATTATTTATTGTAGTGCTACATACTGAATGAGAAAATAAATAACACAAGGGTCATACTGGGAAACAGCCGCCTGACGTGATGTAAATACACTGTGTCATATGTCCTTTTTAAAAGCTACCTGGCCATTGTTTTTGCTGCCATCCCTAGAAAGTCCCCCAGGAACAACATCATGACTTTACAAAGTTATAAAGAAATAACTACAGAGCAGAATATAGACATAATTTTGTTACCACCATACAAATATTGTACAATATACAGCTAAACTGATTACACCCCTGGTCAAAAATATTTTTTTAAATATTTAAGTTAAAGTGTATGGTATTTGATCTCAAATACAGGCAATGCACACACAATTTGTTATTTACAGTATGCAGTTCAAAAAGTGGCATAAGGAATATCTGTTGAAACTGGTATTTCAGTGAATTATCAGATGGGCAAAGGATACTCTGAGAAGTCAATTGCTAAAAGTGTCCAAGAAGATAACCAATTATTCTCAAAATGGTACCAAAATGCTTGATTAAACTTTACCATAAAAACAGAACAGGAATAGAATCTCACTAACAAATGGTGTTAGAAAAAAAAAAAAAAAAACAAATGGTGTAATGACGTTTGTTGCAGTTGGTTCTTAATTAAGGGCCTCTCATTATATTTTAATTAGTCATACATTTCATATGTTCAAGTTAATTGGCTTAATTCTTCTTAGATGTTAGTTAAAAACAAATATAGTACAGTATATAGTCAAACTTTTTCATGCTACACTGCTACAGATAAACTACAGTAGATGAGCTGAAGTTACTGCTTCAGACGGCTAATCTTATAAACACAAAAAACATGTCACAGTATGAGATCACTGTTCAAACCCTGTTATCCAGAATCTCCAGAGATGCTGTGATTCCATGACAGATGGAAGAGGAGAGAGGCAACAGTATAATGCACACTCCCTGTGTGTTTGTGTATGTGTATCCTTGAGATTGAAGCAACCACTGGTCTAATCTTTCGGTGTGTTAGCTATGGCAGGTGGCTGGCAGTCAGGCGTTCCCCCATGTTAAATCTATATCACATTGTGTTTATTGATCTTTTACCTTCTCAAAAGTAACAGACAAGTCTTTGTCTTTGCATCTGTAAACTCTGGTGGTGGTTGAATGCTATGATGCTGATGTAGACATTGTGGCTGATGTTGTACACATGGTGTATAGATACAGTCAATGCATATAGATGTGAAGAGGTTGCCATGTAAAGCTGCAGCATTGCTGCTACATTTCATCTTCAATCATACACATGGAATTGCTGGAAATCATTTGGGGCAAATGTTAGGTCCAGACTGTGTCACACCATAAATCAAGCAACCACTGTTTATTGTTATTGTGGTTTACAGTATATGTTTCTACCATATTACTAGGCCTATATTATACTATACGTGCCCCTATGAGATAAACAGTCAAGCTTAGGGCGTTTTTGTGATTCTTACATTCAAACTAATAAGTTCCCATAAGTCTTTTCTCTCTGTTTCAAAAGCTTTCCTCACATTCTACGACACACATTCAGGCCTTGTTTGACTTCCATCACTATCTTGCAACAGCTAAAAATAAGAAAGAGGAAAAAAACAAAAAAAAAAACCCTGCAGACATGAAACCAGAATGGAAATTCTGCCAGGCACTGCCACCTCCACAGATGCAATGGTGAACTAAGCAAGGGGATCTTTGAAGAAGCAAAGGGACTTTTAATGAACAGGCCCTTTATTGATCTATGGACAAAACAGTCGTTAATTATGTGTGGGTGGGTATTTAATTGAGGGACTGAAACAAGGTCCCTGCTTGCTAAGCTAATACATGGTCAAGAATGAGGAGAATTTGATTGAGTCCTGTGCCACTGGGGCAAAGGATAAGACACAAACAATCACTCAGCCAGTGCCTCTGGATCTTCCTTTCTCCCTCCCTCACTTGTCTTTTTTTCTTTATATCTCTCTCTTTTCCCTTTTCTTTGTATTTTAGTAAATGCCACATACTGTGTTATTCTACTCTCCCTTTGTTTCCAAATTAGGAGGAAATGCACTCCATCTCTTCATTTTCCTCAGCTCCATGTGCTGTTTTGTCATCAGTTCAGCCCAGTATGATGTGCACATTTCTGATTTTCCAACTTATAAAAATGGCAGCAGTAAAAGAAAGCACTGTATAAAACAATAGGGAATCTAGAAGAGGTTTGCTTGTATTGACTCTACATGCTGTGTGTGTATGTGTATGTATGTGTTATTTCACCAATGTTTCTGCAGATTGTGCAGTCTAGTGTATCTTTATGATTTGTGGTTGTCAGTCATCATCAGGCAACCAACTGTCTTATGGCTCTGCTCAGTAAGTTGTATTATGTGCAAGCACTACTCTTCTCTATCTCTGCTGCCTGTATTTATATCGTTTCTTTGGATCTTCCAAAACTGATGGTCATTTAATAGTTTCTCAGCAGTAGCATTAGTCAGTGATTCTAACTGCTTGATGAAATTCAAATGAGTATTTTGTTCACTTAAAAGAACTGAGGAAAAAAACCCTGGAGGAAAATAAATTAAAGACTAAACACAAATAATTTCTAATAGTACAGTGGATAAATGAAAACAAGATGCATTTATTGAAAACTAGTAAATTGTTGTTTACATTTATTTTTAGTGTAATTCTGAATTTTTTATTAAATGATGGTTTACAAATAAACACACTTATACAAACCTGAACACGTGTTATATGGCGCCACCCGTGTATGGCAGTTAGAATAAGTCATCAGTCCCAGTGTGGTATACACCATGTGCAACTACACAACCTCTGTCACTCCCACTGCAGACACCTCTGGAGATGAATGGTGATGTTTAACTGAAGAACTACACAAGGTGTAATCCCCACAGGGGATTGGTTGTGTTGCTTGAGCATGAGTGTATAAGCTCAGCATGACTTAGAATCTCATTAAAAGAGGCTTATTTATCTCTACACTTCCTAAAGAATCAAGGCTGGCGTCTTCAAGTCGTTGGGTTGGCAGCAATTACCATACCTATCAAGCAGCTTTTATAACGCCTGTTCTGTGCCATAAGAAAGATGTGCCAAGCTATTACTCAGGCTGCCGGCACTTTTCACAAGGTGTAAGTGCTGAATGCATTCTCAAAATGAATTTATGTAAAAAGGGATCAGTTTCTGTGCATGAAAAAAAAACATCCATTTTAGAAGTTAAAAATATAGCTTTACTATTTTTGCTTGTCTGGAGACGGTAGATGGTAAGTTGTTTAAACCTCTTGTGTTGGGGATTTTAACTAGAGCTATGCTTTGCATTTGTCAACACTAAGTTTAGAAAATGTTTTTTTAAACATCAAAGAGAATTTGAATTTGCCTTGAAAGATACTGGAAAACAGTATCATAAAACAGGTGTATAAAACAAATCTTACATTGCATTATAATTTGTATCATTGTTTCAAAGGTATGGGCCATGATTGTAATTCATTACACATTTTGTAATATTCAACGTAAGTCTCTCATGTTCCTTTAGTCCATGTGAATTTAGAATTCAGTAAACCTGTTTGTGTCTATATACAGTCCTGGCTCTGAATATGGGAATAAAGAATGTTGGTTGGGCATTTACAGCTAATCAACACGAGAAACACTACTAGTGCAGAGCAGAGAAAGACAGAGATCTTGAGATGGCAGAAAGTAAATTCTGACACCAGAGTACACACAATGCACACATTAGACAGACCGTGAAAGCGCTCTGCATCATCTTAATACGTCAGGTTACTACTAAACCTAAACATTTGCAAATGTTGTGATGTTAGCTTTAGCAGCTGGAGATTTTAGTGAAAGAGTAACTTTAGTCTGCAGCTGGTGCAGCTTTCATTAGCTCTGTAACAGCAGAGTTGTGGCTGTTGTGCAAGCTCCCATTCTCATTTGGTCACAACTAACTTTCCTTACGTATTGTTTTGTGTGTGTGTGTTTTATGCTTATGTTATTATACTGTATTTTATTGTTTGTGCCAGAATTATGAACTACACCTCTAATCACTATTTAATTATTCCACTTCTTTAGAACTGATTGAACAGAGAGACAACATCAACAGCAATTACAATATCAGCAAAACAACTAAAAAAATATTAAATAAAATAAATATTAAAATAAAAAGATCATGAGATATGAAAATAGGAGTGCTCCAACACTGTAGTATAACATCATGATCCTGAATGCGATAAACAATTTAACAGTTACGGTGAGGCTCTGTCCATGTAATATGAAAGCTATAATATTTAATAGGTTCTAAAAACAGTAAATAATGTGCATATTAAAATTCACCTCCAGTGAACTCAGTAGACCGTCAGTAAACTAAATAAATATATAGTGAATAGTTTGGCTTACATCAGATCAAGTTCAACAAAACCCTAATTTAGTCTTAATCTTACGAATGCCAACTTACTCTCTTTATCACACAATCATGACTTCAGTGGTAGACCGGTCATCTCTACAGTGATACTGTTACACATATTGTGTTTCCATTGCGTCTTCCATCTCACACGATGATAATGTGGGATAAGTGTCAAATACAGTGATATCATCCATTCTCACCGAAAACGTTTTTCACTGCTGAGAATTAATATGGGCAGCTTCATAAATAACCTAAATGTGTCTGGTGGAGAAGTGCTTTTAGTAGTAGTTTAAATTTCAGTGCAATTCCTTGGAGTGACAGTGGTATGCTTAATAAATATGAGCACTGACCCTGTAGAGCGTGATGAAACACAAGGCAACTCCTGGAGCCCAGGTTGTCCAATGTAAATTTAGCATATTAAATGATAAATCAGTGCATTAGCCCTACTTGAGCTATACCGCTTTAATAATGCAAACAGTCATCCAAGTGTTCACTTAGTGTTCTGATCTGGTTGTAGAAAATTCCTCTGCTGATAGTATTGAGTGACTAACCATAATATCCCAGTGCTACTTAGGACTATTACTGTCATAGTAACCCAACAGGGTGTCATTATATGGCTAACAGCTGTGAATATTTGTGTTTTTCCTATGTTACCTCAGCTTCGCAGCTGTGTGTGTCTTTGTATGACCATGAAATGGAATGTGCTTGCGTGTGTGTGTGTCTGTGTGTGTGTGTGTGTGTGTGTGTGGAGTGTTTATCTTGTATCAGTGCATAGCATGTATCAAGTGGACCTGTGTGTTTCTGTGTGTGTGTGATTTACAATGCTCTTTTCTCCCAGGGTCCATAACCTCCCATTGCTCTATGATAAATGTGTGGTACTGTGGTGCATGTGTGGCCTGAAAATGAAACGGTTGGCTGGCCCCTGCAGGAGCAGTACATACTGTGTTCAGACACATCATTACTGCTATGGATCTATTGATTGTTTGTTGGTGTGTGTGAGTGTGTGTTTTTCTTTCTTTGTCTTGTTTTTCTTTTCAGTTAGCTGCACTTTCAGACATATTAAACACACAACACATGCTATTATTATTTTCCTGTCAGTGCCACAGTTTTGAGCCTTGTCATTTGTTCTCGCTAGAAAAACAATATTACTGATTATTCAAGTGTTTAAAAGTACATGTTTTAACATTTTTGTAATAGGCAACCATTTGTAGATGTATGAAAATTATTTTGCGATGCAGAAGAAAGTTTGCATCGGTTGTTTGTTTGAATAAAATGCTTTTAGTTGCAGCTGTGGTACCATCATGACACTGTAATCCTGCTGCAAAAGCTGAGGTTATGTGAGTGAATGAACATAAAAAGTGCATAACTGAGGTTCTGCTTTTAACCACGAATGCAATTTTTTTAAATATATTTTAAACTTGATAACAGCTTAAACATATGAACAGCACAGAAAACACAATAGATGCATTAAGCAAAAACCTTAATGATGCTGTGGTGTGATGTCACGTGATATTTTTCTGTCACTTTGTCCCATATTAACAAAATGAACTATGTGAAAATCTGCTCTTGAATCATGAAGTGACAAGTATTGATGTGTAATGGATTTTACCTGAACACTCATCAAGTATCTAACCTATCTTTCAATCAACATTAATTTATCGCGGGAATTATGTGTATTTCACATTAGTAATGTGACATGAATCTGTGTCTAAGTGATTTCTTCACATCCACACACTTACTGTTCTTGTCTGTCACTCATCACTAAGCAGAGCAAGGCCCTTGTACTTGTGCTCAGTGTGAGGTCAGATGCAGGCAGTTACTCACAGCCTTAGATAGGAAAGTCAACCCACATGCTCTACTAACATTTTTAACTGAACACCTTCAGGGCATAGCTGTCTCTGGCACAAAACAGTTTGGAACGAATCAATGATTTGATTTTTCCCAAGACTGTAGGTGTCTCCATCTCTTCTGTAGCAATGAATTCAGAATCAACAAGTTTTTTTTTTTCTCCTTAATCTAGATCATAGCATAAATAAGTATTTCATTAAATGTTATTGGATATACAGCATGATGCAAAGCATGCATTGGTTGTTTATTTGTACATTAGCCCTGCATTCTTTCTCTGTAAGATTGCAGGACTAATGTAATTTTGTTGATTTCACTCATCAGTGCAGCTATACCCTCTCACTCTCC
>JAUBNQ010000023.1:18583939-18599445 GCA_032353495.1 Ctenopoma kingsleyae
CATAAATCTTCTGAGATCACTGTGCCATGTGTGAGGCATGCTACATATCAGCAATAATGTAGTTGTCACATTTCCAATCTAGTTTCACTGACCTGGTCTCCAGGTTTGTTCAATTCATGACTTCAGTTAACTTTTTGCTGATGACATTACTTGTTTCAACTTGCACTGCATATTTGAATGATGTATTCAATACAGACAAAAACAGGTTATTAGTAATATTCTGTTTACAATAATATATTTAGTTTGTTTGCAACTGTAACCTTGGTGGAAGTAAATTTAAACATAGATAGGTAATTCCAAAGGGTCCAAAGGTCTTGTCACTGTAGCTCTCCTTTTGTCTTTTCTCCCTGTCCTTTTTTTTTCTGCTGCCCCTGGTCCAGTCATCCACCCCCATGTCCCACCTGCTTCATTTTTTCTCTCTAGCCAACCCTTCCAGTTGCCAGCACATACAGTATGACCCTGTCATGTAGTCAAGATGTCCCCAAACCCTAACCCTAACACAGCCATCTGACTGTTATAAATATATAATATATAATCTTACTCACGTGGCGATAAAGTACAACTAAACATTTAAAAGCATGCAGTGCAATAAAC
Organism: Ctenopoma kingsleyae; assembly: GCA_032353495.1. Taxonomy (NCBI): domain Eukaryota; kingdom Metazoa; phylum Chordata; class Actinopteri; order Anabantiformes; family Anabantidae; genus Ctenopoma; species Ctenopoma kingsleyae. The sequence continues at coordinate 18,584,534 of JAUBNQ010000023.1, forward strand.
ACAAAATAAAGGAACACCAGTTTGCTTATACTGCAATTGGTTACAACTAAAGTTATAGTATAGTATATACACACAATACAAATATTAATCTTCTACATCCAATCTCACTACCTGTTGCTTGCAACATACACAGATTCAGTATCTGTGTATGTTATGTGGGAAGCAAGTAGATTTGTATCATTCTCTGTATTGTTTGTCACACTAGAGGAACATTGCACTTGGTGCTTTTGTTTTCTTGCTGCATAGACCACCAATTTAACTTAATGGTGAAATTATTTTCCTAAAATTTAAATTGTAAAATTGTTATGTGTCCATAGTGAATGAGGTCTGGGCATTTCTGGTAATTAGTATTTGTTATTTTAAGGAGTCCCTAACTAAAACGACACACAACATGAAATCTTAAGTGAAAAGGTTGTTTTATTTGTTCTTCTCTAAAATAAAACCATTTACTCTGCCTCTATGTAGGTCATTAGTTCTCAAAATCCTCTGCTCTCAACTGTGCTAATCGGTTACCTAAATTTAGTAATCCTGTTGGCAGTGAGGGCAGAGATTCTCTGAGTTTGGCTTCTGCCATGTTGTTGAGGAGCCTGCAGAGATGTTATGTTGCTGATTTAGCTTCGTAGTTTTAGTGTGTTCGAGTGTATAAATAGCTGAATGTGTTTAAAGATCATTTTGTTGTGTTGTTGTCATTGAGCCATAATTGAACTACTCGGTCATAATAATTATGTTTAAAGTAATTTTGAGGTTGTGTTGTTTGTGTGGGTAAAAAGATATTAAGGAAACCTTACAATATAATTTAAAATGTGATTGGATTAAATTGGGGTTTGGGTCAGTGTTTGTGTACTCAGATACTAAATGAGGCAGTCCATAACAGGCTAAAATGCCTTTGAGTTGTTCTGTTTAGTTTGGTGTGTATGTGATTTTTAGTTATATTCACATTTACATCATCACAGTTTATGTTGTTTTATGTTACTGTGCACACATATTTAACATGAAACTACAGTAAGTGTATTAATTGTTTTGGATAGAATAATGTTGTCTCCTGTAACGTTCATATAGTATCCCCTCACACACTTGCAAACATTTATTTCATGTTAATGAAATGATGTGAATGCACTGATTTCCATGGTGTACTCATCATGTCTCTGGTGCCTACAACCCGCCTTCACATTGTCTTAGTGCTAAAGTCTCCATCCTTACCTCAGACACTCTAATCCCAGTGTATACCCAGGCTCCAATTAGTATAAAATATTTGTATTTCCAGCATGCTTAGTCTTATCTTCATCACAGAAATATGGGAAGCAAAAAGGAAGAGTTATCTCATTTTCCAGTTGTTTCCTTAGCAGCCAGAAAATGTGAGCCTCTGACCCCTCATTTGGCCTCTTGTTGGCTCTATAGCCCCTATTATCCCCAAAAGGCTCTCTCTTTTCTGTATCTCTTATACATTTTAACTTCTTCCTTTTCTGTCTTATTTTACCTCTCTTTCTTCCTCTAACTGTAACTCTTACTCTCTCCTTCTCATTGTTTCTCTGGTATTTCTTGATCCTATTTCTCTGTCCCCATGTCTTTGTTCGTCTCTCTTCTCCCTTTCCTCTTTCCTTGTCTTTGTCTCTATTTCTCTTTTCTCCCTCAGCAGTGTTTTGTGATTGGCAGCTGAAGCTTGACTGCAGTAGAGTTATTAGAGAATATTGAGGAATACCTAGAGGATTTACAGCTGAGTGGAGACGCACAAATAAGATAATTACTTGGGAATAACAATTTTGCTGCACCGTTTGGGAAACCACTGAAGAGAGAGAAAGAGACAGAAGTAGGAAAGAGAGAGACAGATGAAGAAAGTCCCAAAGACAGTGAGGAAGAAAGGAAGACAGAGTCCGAGACATAAGTGAACATATTCCAGGAGCAGCTGTGTTAACAGGATTTTTCTAAATTGGAGAAAATAGTCAGAATCCCTGTGGGTTTTCAGAAAAGATGAAGCTTTGTATTTTTTAACAAGTAGCACTGATGAACTAAAACAGTTATTTTCCTTCCTCATTAAGGTTTTGATGCGAATCTGGTTGATTGCTGACCGTATCTTTTATTTCCTAATGCAATACAATTGACATTTTGAATATTGCACTTGAATATTACAATGGCAATGTTTATGTGTGTTTGCAAGAGTGTTGGTGGTTGGTTGGTGTGGGATTTCTCTGCATTTGTCTTATGACTAGCTTTGTTTGCACTGTTTACATTCCTCATCTGAAACAATAGCTGAGGACCAATTTAAATACATTTTTCCCCACAATGAGAGAGGAGCCTGGTGGGGAGAGATAACCCCCTAAAATTCATAATGCCCGAGCATCCTTTTAACTTTGCCAGACACGAGTGGGTCACCCATCAAAACCATAATCTATAGTCATTTGGTTGTCAGAGTTGTTGGTTGAGTTATAGAGGCTGGCAGCACTCAGAAGGCATTTTTAAGGGACCTAATCTCAGACGAAAGACAAGAGCTCTTGGTGATATTATTCCCCCCTCTCGCTTCACTGCTCTGTCCCTCCATCATCTCTTTGACATCACTCAACGCTCAACAAAGTAGCTAATGAAGCAGAAGGGGAGAGAATATTTGCCCAGTAATTAAGAAAAATGAAAGGAAGTGGAGTTTGAAAGCTGACACGGACACTATAATTGTCCTCTCCTTGATGTGGGAGTATGGCGTATGCTATACTTTCTCTGGTACACTCTTCCTAATTCAGAACTCATTAGTTCATCAGTCTTTGCAGTTCACACTTTCTTTCTCACTCCATTTATCCTTCCATCTCCATCTTTCTATTCAACTAACTCAAGTTGGTGTTTATTTATTGCATTTCTCATTGTACTGAGGAGCAGTTGTGAATGTGCCCATCTTATACACCCACTCAAGTTCTGATCACTTTTCTATCATAACGACAAACTGCACATACCAAACCTAAATTCTGTAATAGAGGTTATTCACACTGTTTCAAGAATATCTGTAAATCCTCACAAATACAGAACAGAGCACTGAAATCAAACCCAAAGAATGCAAATGCACAGATATGCAGTATAGCAAATTTAATTCTTGTTGAGATCACAGTTGGAAAATCTTGTAAACCTGTTTAGAAATGTGCTATTACTGCAGGGCACAGTTAGCATTTTTTACCCTGTTTCTTGACAATTCTGAGTACCCAGTAGATGCAGGTTAATCTTATATTTGAAACAGTCACAAACACATTTAAACTGGTCTGAAAGCAAATGCTAAAAGAACTGCTGCAAGTTGCTTGAGATATTCCTGTTTAAACTGCAGTTAAATATGTATTTTCCTCCCAATCAGAAAATATCCATTAGACATCAACCAGAAGCCCAAAGGAGCTAATAAAGGATTTCTTCACATACGTAACCTGACCTTCATTAGAAAGAGGGGGTTGTACCTTAGAATACCTCTCATTACCTAGTTAGGGTAGCAGAGTGAGAAGATCTGTAACTATTATGGTAGTTTACATTTTAAGCATTTAGCAGTTCCGACTGGTGGAGTTGTATATATTTGCAGTCGTAACAAATATATACTTGAAAGTTTTAAAAAGTGTGAATTTTTATCGTGAAACCGTTCTGTGAACAGCATTATCTTCAGTCAGAATTAGCATTAAGAGACAGCTCAACATTTATTTACCTATCTTGACATATTAAAAACACGTAGATGTTCTTTGCCTGTTGTTTTTTTCTCTCTCCTCTTTTCCACTCACCCCAACCAGTCGAGGCAGATGACCGCCCACCTTGAGCCTGGTTCTGCTAGAGGTTTCTTCCGTTAAAGGGAGTTTTTCCTCTCTACTGTCGCCTAGTGCTTGCTCAAGTGGGACTGTTGGGTTTTCTACATTATTCTGTATTTACTTATATTCTGTAAGGTCTTAAACCTTGCAATGTAAAGTGTTTTGAGATGACTTTTGTTGTGATTTGGCGCTATATAAATAAAACTGAATTGAATTGAAAATAGATGTGCAAAACTTCAATTTTTCTTAAAGTTAAGTCATAATGTCATGTCAGAACATCATAGATTTTAGTACAGTTAACAGTGACTTAAAATCTTGAGTACATTATTAGTTCCAAAGGGAATAATTCTAGTATGTAAGCTCCAATTAAATACATTTTAGATGGATGACTAATTCAGTGGCAAGTGTAGTATTTGACCTTTAGTTTTTACATTGATTAACAATATTTTCACATCTTAATTTAGTTACATATTGTTCATTTCAGGGAATTGCAAATTGCACTAGATTCTCCCAGGGCCATTAATAATAAGATAAGTATACTTCTGTGTAATTTAAACAGTTTTCCTCTTCCTTTCTCCATTCATAAATAATACTACTAGTCAAAGTAGCTGCCCTGCATTCATTCTTTATATCTGCTAATATTACATCTTCAGCTGCCTTTTCTCTAACAACATTTGCGCGTAAGATATTACTAGAAATAATATATCCCTATATTGCTTGTAGCGCAGTTCTTGTATTTTCTGACGGCTACAGAGTAATGTGTGAACATTTGAAGCAATTATTATTTTACTGCTACAGTAGTTTAAAAATGGATGGAATTGCAGTGTCTTCAATGTATAAAACAAAGTTCTGTTTGCATCACACTGAACACAGATCAAGTGTTTTTACTTCCTTAAGAAATCCGAGTCAAGCTCACTCAACCAAATTTAACCCCACCTACCAACAAACACAGTCACCCTTCTCCTACCGGTCCACTTCTGGGCACATGCTGTGATTCTGATTGACTTCTGATGGACATTATTCTCTTTATGATGATAATAATAACTTCAATGCTGTCCTAATGATAGTGATCATAATGCTGGGAACTCACTCTCCAAATAGTGTGTTGAGAGCCATGTGACAACCTCAGTGGGGAGTGAGTGAGCTAACTTCAAAGGTGTGATTTACCTCACAGTGGAGTGCAGGGCATTGCAGCACAAGTGGGCGGTTGTCATTTTCTTGGTGAACTTCTCCCTTTTGATCCTTTTTTTCAATATTAGTGCTGTTCACCGGCCAGGTACTTGAGACCAGAGAGAAAGGCTATGAAGGTCATCAGTATTTTTTTTTCTGTGCTCGATGTAGAATCTCTATAGATAGTCCATCGTTTCTGTAATATCACCATTATGGTGATCTTGGCCATGCACTGTAGTCAGTGGATTAGACAGAGGAGGAACGTTACACAGCGGTCATCTTGACATTAATATTGATCAGTTCGCCTGTAAACGCCACTACTCTACTCAGCTGCAAATTGAACCCTAATACTCATCCACTCTCTTCATCTCTCCTTGGAATCTTTCCTGCACTGGCCTGGTCATTTTTATGGAAAAGATTGCCTTTTCTGCCTTGAGGACAATACAGTGAATAGACTGATTAGCCAATATTGTAATGTGGATAGAGTAATGAGCCTGTCAATCATACAGTAGACAGTGTCTGACAGAGAAAATGCTCCCAGGCAGGAGAATTATTTTACCAATAGATACTCGAGGCACGGGGGATGGGGTGAGAGGTTATTAATTTTTAGTCATCTATTATTTGCTCATGTTGATTATGTAAACAATGAACATTTGTACTCATCTGAACTTAAAATAAAATAATATATAAATAATATTCCAATTTAAATACCCAAACTGCACATCAAAGCTTGTAGCTTTTGAATTTGCTACCACTGAAATTAAGAGCTCTTTAATCCTCTTATGAAAACAAAAGCCTTCCCACTGACACAAGTGAACAGTAGCATCATTGTTTACTGTGAATAAACTGACAAATCATAAAATTATAATCATTTGATATGCTGCATATTACCCTGTGTGTTTCTCTCCCTTGTTACTGTATGTCTGGAATCTGAAACCAAAGTTTAAAGGTCGTAGTCACGGCATTTTACATGTGAGCTTTTTCATGATGTACCTACATTTTAATGATTTTTTTCCCCCACTATTAATATCAGTTATGAAAGCCATGCATGCCGCTTGACTTATATCAATACCAAATGCAGTGCCTACTCACTTCCAATCATTTCCCGTGTGAGCAAGTGTTTTATAAACCTAAAAGAAAAGAAATCTTCTCTCCACAATCCCATGTGTCTTGCTGCTGCTGGGCATGGAGAGCAAATTCACTTGTATCTGAAGCTGAGGTAATTTGTTTTATTTGACTTCTCGCCCCATAAACTGTCAGCTCTGCTTCCCCTAACCTAGAAGAGCTTTGCTACAGAAAACAAATGGGCTTTATAATGACCCTCTCGCAAACAGAGTTCAGTTTTGGGGTGTGATCCATGTAGTTATCAAAGAACATCTGCTGTTTATCTTCCACTGGGTGGATGACTGGCAAGTTTCTCACTTTATGTATTGTTTGTCCTTATATGCTTTATGGATCAAATTACTTCCTTAGAGGATTGTTAAAAATGCAGAACAACTTGAAACATTTATAGGTCTTCAGACAGTTATAAAATTCAGAACTCTTTTAAAGGTGTGATTTTTGGTAAATGGTCTTACTATTGGTGGGTGTGTGTCTGTGTGTATATGTGTGTGTATTTGTGTCCATGAGTGCTGCAGAGAGACAAAGAGAGGAAAAGAGGCATTTCTGTTCATGTGTGTATAACTGTGAAGAAGTAAATGTTCTGCCAACTATTGATTTTGGAAAAGGCTCTCACTGAGATGATGAGGAGGTGTGTCTTGTGAAGTGGCCATTATGTGAAATCAGTTGCCGTTAGCTGATTCTGTGTGCTCCACAGTCATTGCTTACAGTTCTTCAAAACAGCTTAGGCTTAGGATGTGCCCAATTTCATTCAAATCCCCTAGTTTAAAGAACCCACTGGTGCCTAAACATGGTTTTCAGGTGCAACCTGCAACCATCATGATTGTTCCAGCTTTAAGCAGAAAATTTTTTTCACGATTTTACGTGAGATTTGTGTGGAACTTGTACACTCTGTTAATGATAAGCAGGTGCAGTCGATTTTCACTATTAAATGCTTTGAATTCAGAGTGGGATTTTTTTTCCTCTGAAGATGATGTAGGATATAGGATCTAGGATTCTAAACAACAACCCGCAGTTCATTAAGTAATAACACAATAACTTGGAAGGTTTAACATGTTATTCAGCCTGGACACACAGCAGTCTTTGTGTCCTTGCTGAAAATTGCTGTATGTTTAGAGTTTATATCACTTTAATATAATATTTTGATTAAAGTATTGTCACTCTATTACAAATAATGTCTCAAAAAGATACTTAGATGTATTTAGAGCAAGGGTATTTGAAGTTTTGTTAAGATTATTGTGTTAAAGTGCACGTAGTGTCCAAGTCAGAAACCTTTGTCCAACATAGCAAACTTAACAAAAACTCTGCCTAGAAATTTGTAAAAAAAAACTTGTCTTGTTACAGACAATGATGAGAATGAGTCAACCCCAGCTAAAGAAGTGAAAATCAATTTTGTAGAATATGATTGCATGTCACGGTTTCCAGCCTGGCTCCCTCATTTATGCCTTATATCGTCATTTCCTGTCATCTCTCTCTCCAGTCTGCTCCACTCATCTAACCAGCCAAATCAGTAACACCTGTCATTGCAGGTATGTGTAAGACTGGGTCGTGTATTCAGTGTTTCAGATAAATTCTGAACAAGCAAGTACAAGCAACTATATTTAATGAACAACTTTTCTCAAGTAACTTCCTCAACAATGACATTTGCAAACCCGTAGATGAGGATTGAAGCAGCCTGTGTCCTGGTTGTTGACATTTGACATGAAGTTCCCTCTAATTCCTGAGCTGCTACATAATAATTACTGCAGTTACACAACCAGTCCCCGGGCTGGGAGACTTGACCTTTCTGCAAATAACATGTTCATTTCCCTTAATGTGAAAACACGGATGTCATTTCCTATTGTGTACGCCGAACACAACAACACAGATGTCATCTCTTATGAACAGCATGTACTGTGTGTTTGTGGATAAATGTGGAAGCCCAAACTGGACATAACATCATCGTATTACACCATGTTTTTTTTCTTGTTTTTTGGAGTGTTATACATACAGCACCATCCTATCTAACCTGGGAACGAGAAGAGATAAGCATTTCAGGAGGTCTACACATGCAATTCGCCAACCACAAACATTCTCTCGCAGAGTTGAGCAGAGTGAGAAGAAACACACAGCCACGCTTGGTCCTTTCTGACCGCAATCAGGCCTAATGGGAATTGTATGGCTGACTGCACCACATAGCACACAGAGTCAGGATGTATGGCCACCTAGTGAAAGCTTTCCAGCAGAAAAAATGAACTACACTAAGACAAAAAGTAGGGTCATCTTAGAGACAGGGGTTGAAAAAAGAAACATCGGTTTCGTCAACACTGTATTCTTTTCTCTTTATGGGGCACAAGAGTTCAGAGTTTCTTTTCACACCTATTTTTATATTGTGAAAAATAAAATCAATTTCCATTTCTTTGGCAGAAGATTCCTCATTACACAACAAATAGGAAGCCGTGTGCAGTGTTTGCCTTGTTTTTACTTTGTATATATTTGCTTCTTGCTTTGAGGTTTGAGAGTGGCTGCTGTCACAACATATTGATTCTGTGGATTCACACAGTGATAGAAAGGAAAGTAAAATAAACATGCTATGCCTCTGAAGACCTCTTGATATGTTTATTCCTCTGAATGTATTAAAGGATTAGAGCTTGTATGTATCATGATCATGAACAAAGCAGCTGAAGTCTGATCAAAGTGAGAGAGTGAAGTAACACACACACATGCACACTTATGGAGATAGGAGAAGAGGAGAAGAAATACTTTCATTATGAAAACAAATAGTAGCAACTTGCTATGAGAAACATAGACTGAAAAAACCCCCAAAACAACACTTGCACTTTTGATTTTATGTTATAAGCGCTCTGCTTAATAAATATCCACTGGGCTCTTAGTGATATGCTTTCACTCTTGCCAGTTCAATACACAGTGCAAGCATTTATTTAAGTGTCAAAACATGATATGCTTGGCAAACCGTTATTAAGTGTCTTGTTTTTCTTTTTTCTCTTTTTAAAATGAATGTATGGTTTGTGTTCCGGTGGTGTGTAAAACATACAGATGCGCAAAAAAAGGTTTAGTGCCTAGACCATAGGTGTCAAACTCTGGCCCACGGGCCAAATTCGGCCCGCAGTGTAATTATATTTTGGCCCGCGAGGCAATACCAAATGACTACTAGAGCTGGCCCGCCAGTATTAGCGGACCCATAAACTCCTCTGTCTCCTTTTTCTTGCTACTGCAAGGCATGGGGTTGAATGGTTGCACGTTCATTGAAGGATATTAATATTGCTTAATTAGTTTATTATTGTTATTTTATTTTTTAATTTATCATTAGACTGTGGAAAAGGTTACTGTTGAAGTTTAAATCAGAAGGCTGCAAATAAAAAAAGGCATATGATTTTTTTTTTAATTTTGTTTAAGAAATTAATGCCATTGCTGTGTTTTTTTTTATTTGAAATTCGATTTTGCATGTGTGCAATAATAAGTTATATATTGCATATTATTAAGCTTTGCTTGTTCCATATTCAGTTTTTAAGCAAAACTTGTTTGGGTCCATATGAAAAGGTTCATTGTTATATCTGGAGGAAGAATTTTGCAATAAATTTCAATGTTGGCCCGCGACATTTCAAAGAAATTGTTTTTTGTTTTTCTTATATTCTTCTAGATCTACTTTATAGTTAATTCTTAAATGTCTTTATTTTTGTACAGTTTTAACCATCCATTTAACTTTAGTTAACTTTGAACATTTAACTGGCATTTAGTCAAGAGTTCAAGCAGAAACACTAGAATAGAGTCAGCAAGTGTTAATCTCTTAGTTTGCATGTTTTCTGTTGTTTTTCACCTTTGACCTGCTTTTGCTCACTTGATTTGTACTGCATAGTCTTTCAAGAATAGATTGCACTGGAACCACTGACTATGGCATATAATACCTGTTCATAAGCATATGTTCTCAGGCCTACATGGCAACTAAACCTAAGGTAAGATTGCAGTAGTGTGTGATCTAAAACACTGATTATCTGATGCAAATCCTGTTGCCTCTTGATCCATGATCCATCAAGCCTCCTTTAAAAAGAATGAGCAACAAAACCTGCCACACTTGTTCTTCAAGATTCTTAACGTGTTGACATATGGCGGTCCTTCCAACTCACTTTGTTTAGTATTTGCATTGATTAGAAGCAGCTCTGAAAGGTGCCAGTGGTCTCTAGTTGTCCTAGGAGGGTCCTAAGTATAGTAAACCTGAAGCTAAGGGCAGAGTCAGAGCAGTGTGTTGACAGACACCAGTACTCTTCTACCATCCTGGGCGCATGTGCACTGACAGCTGTCAACTACCTCGGCCATCACCTGTCTTTTACAGAGACGCATACATGCACCTACATGTATGCATGAGCACACACAGGAACATAGATATGCATACTATTTTCTTAGAAACACATACAGCCACAGAGGAGCAAGCTTTTTGGCTCGGGTGCTTAGTGCAGTCTACCCCTACAGTTTGCACTGCTCTTTCCTTTTCAATATGAACTCTCTCTCTATTCCTTTTTCTCTCTTTCCTTCTTTCTTCTGTCTCTGAGTCTCTTCCAGTCTTTTCTCTCTCCCAGCCAGAGCAGAGGATACAGAGCTCCAGCCACCCGTGAGATGAGCGATTTAGTAATTGTGCAGCTGGCAGCTCAGGCATGGGGGCCTGTGCAGCAGTAGTGGACATTGTGGCATGTATGGAAATACAGACAGATAGTCAGTGGAGAGAGAAAAGAGGCAGAGATAGAAACAAAGTGACAAACAGGCAGAAACAAATACTGAAAGAATGGAATTAAACAAGGGAAGTTTTTTTTTTCTTTTAAACAGAAATTTAAGAAAAATGTATTGATGTAAAGAGAAAGCAAGAGAAAAGAGAGTGGGTGCAGGCTCATCTTGATATGTGGGTGGAGTAGCAGCAGTATTGGCATGAGAGAAAGGGAACAAGAGAGGAGGAGAAGGAGGGGAGGGCTGAGATTTGAAGAGAAAGTGAGGGACGGGGGTGGAAAAGCAGCAATTAGTGTAATTAGGAGACCAGCTTTAGCAAAGCACTGACAATATGTCACCTCTCATTATAACCCGTAAGCAAACACAGCAGCCTAATGCAAGGCAGCACCCATTCTCTAGACAGTTCCCTGTGTCAATGCAGATTTTGTTCTCCCCAGTCATGCTCAGCTGCATATCATTGACTTGCCAATACAACACAGGGTTTTGGATTCAGAATCTAGAGTCGAGTCAGGGAGGAGAGAGATAGAGAGAGAGAGAGAGACAGACCTAAACAATGGCAAGGTCCAACTAGTATGCTGCTTGACTATGGGATGTTTGGCAGCCAATCAGAAAGGAGTCTAGATCCTTGTTAAACTATAGTGGGATTGATTAATTCAGATTGATAAAATGTGTTAGGTCTTGTGCAGAGGTGATTTGAATGGAGGATGTTATACAGTGGTCAGTTGGAATTGATGTTTGGACAATAATGGCATAAGAACTGCATTGTGCTTTGAAGTTGTACATAATATGCACCACTGGACAGTTTTATAGACTTGGTTTAACTGTGATTTTATATATGGTTGCACTTTAAACATAATAATACATAATAAGATATTTTCAAAAAAATGAGTATTAACAGTGTATAAAATGCAATGTAAGACATTATTTTTTAAGTTGCATTTAATAGAATGCCACCATGCCAATGCACCCTATGAATAGCTAAGAAAACTGTGCACAGAATGCATATCGTTGACATTTTTCAATGCTTACATGAGTAGCAGGATCATCATTTCTGTATACTGTAGTTACACTTCTACGAGCTAGTACACTTGTTTTCATGGCAACCCATTCCAAAAGAATACAGAAGGGTTTGTTGTTTTGTTTTTTTTTCCTTTTTTTTCCTCCTTTGTCAGTTTTGCTGCAAATGGCTTATTAAAACTTCACCATTGCTGCATAAACATTTTACAGAAACAGACATGTTGTCTGTCGTGCCGCTGGTACATTTTTTTTGTGACATGGCACAAGGCCACTGAGCCAAGTGACTGTGACAAATTGGGATTGGAAATGACAAAATAGGCTATTTAATAAGCATGGCGGAGGGGATTGGACTCTGGTGTCGGGTTCACTCGAATAAGCAGACTGTCTGAACTCCTCCTGGGCCCGGCTTTGATGGCAGCTTTCATCCATCTGATGGGGAGATTCTGGCAATAGAAGATGGAACCGGGTATGTCTCGCTATCTACTGTAAAGTGTGTGTGTGTGTGTGTGTGTGTTAGACTGTGCATGTATGTGTGTGTGCATATTTGAGTGAATGCAGAATCAGTGCACACATCAATCCGAGGCAGAGATATACTGTGGTGAGCCAGTTGGCCCAGGGGGAGTAAATGTGACCATGTGTTAACCTCAGGCTATTAACTTCCAAATTTAAACTCCTTCTGATAGTAATCACTTGTGTCGTTTTTTTTGTCATTGTGGCTGCTGAAATGAGACGTTATTAGAGAGAGCTACAGTGATGTTATGATACAGACTCAAGTGAGTTAACACACTATACATTTAGACATGTGTAGGGGAAAAGAGAAATGGTAATTTGTGTGAATGTGTAAGAGTGTGCAGAAAACATGAGAAGAGGATAATGGCAATATGCATGTTTGTGTACATTATCTTAAAAATGAACCATATCTTGAGAAAATTTGTTCTAAAATGACAAAGTACAGAATTGGACAAATAGAATAGAAGAAAAAATAAACCTGCAGTGGGACAAATAAAAGAACAAGTAAAAGTGACAGTAGAGTGCAAAGAAGAAATGAGTGAGAAAGGTAGTGTGGATTGGCACATCCACACCACCTTATGGTGTGGTGTCCTGTGCAACCTATGGATGATAGAAAAGGTGTAAAGGCAGAGTGACAGAGAAAAGGGTGAGTAGAAGCCAAAAGAAGGGACAAGAAAACAAAGTGACAGAGAAAAGTGGAGAAAGCGGATGGCTGAAAAGCAGTAGGTTTTAGAACTTGTTGATGGTGAGTTAGACACAGAGGCAGAGAAACACAAAGATAGAGAAGGCAAAGAGGTGCATGGAATATAGAATATGACGGTGAAAGAAGGTGAGAAATGAAGAGTGAGGAGGAGAACTAATGGTAGGGTGGGTGATGGAGGGGCAGAGAGACCATGCCTTTGCATGCTTGGTGGACATGCTTGCATACATTAACAAAATAAAAAAGCTTGCATACATATTTTGAAAAGTGTAAAGAAGTGTGTGTGTGCGTGTGTGTGTGTGTGTGTGTGTCTTTGGATATGTTCAGTTTTTTGATTATATCTTTTTCTGTCCTCTCAGAAACGAAAAACCTTCAACCCAGCAGGGGAACACTGAGTTGTTTGAACTGCACACACCAAACACACCAATGTGTATGAAAACGTGAATTATAAATTAAAGCATGACATTTTCCACTAATGCGCAAATCCCATCTAATTTGCTTCTAGGCTATAATTCACAGCTGCCCTGCACTCTTGGACCAATACAGCCGAGCTGTCAGTGAGTGTCATGTTAGAAATCAGATCCCTACTTTCTTATGATGGGAAGAGCTACAGATTTTATGCTTTTGTTGCAATGCTTGTGATTCAAGGAACAGTTACATGTTACAATTATATACAGCTTAGCTCAGCTATAGCCATGTAACCTTGAAACTCACTACGATATGACTACGACTACAATAGTAAGCTATGGTATTCTATACTATACTACTATACTAAGAAAACTTAAGAGGACAAAGCCTAAGAGCAGCCATGCTAGTGGATAAGCCCAAGCACTGGACAAAATTTGATGCAATGACTGCAATAGATTAAAAGTCAGATAATGATGAAAGTTGTTACTATTCATCCACTATATCACCCCATCATAACCCATTGCTTTTAATACCTAGATGAAAAGTCAGAGGTTCACTCATAGGATCATAAGGATCCATGCTCCTGGGCTCTTGAATATCCTGAGTATCCTGTTTCTGAAATCTTGCTAAGATCACGTCTGTACAGATTTCCTGTCAGTCCAGTCATTGATGACTGGTATCTGCATTTAATAGATAAAATGTCCTGCAACTCATTGATTGATTCAGTAACATAAGGGGAAAAAAGAAAAAAACAAAAATAATCTTTGGTTGGTTGGACTTGCTACTCATATCTACTGCCAGTACATTGAGGGATCTGATGAGGTGTTGTCAGCCATCTGTCTTGCCAGCTTTTGTTGCAACCATGTAGTGTGTGTTTGCAGTAGTTAGTAGTAGTCAGTGCCAGCTTGATCTGCTTTACTCTGAAATAAGTACAAATCATTCCACAGAAAGATTCATTATTTTTTAGCCAAGCTAAAAGGTCTTTTTGTGAAAAAAAAAAACGCCCTTGTATTTTTCACTGAGTAATTCATATGCACTCTACACAACTCTCTGAAGTGGCATCTAATCTGATTGGTCAGGGAAGGCACAATGGAGAGGAGAGCGGGCTAATGGCAGAGGAGAGTGGCAAAGATAACAAGCTTATCACAGTGTGAAAAAAGTGAGCAAAAACTGCTTTTGGAGACAAATGCAAATGGACTGACCAACCAGCTGGCTTGTAAGACTCCGCCTGGCAGTTTCCAACAAATAATGCTTAATATTGAACCCTGTCATACAATAATTTAAGAAAATGACAGCAATAAACAAGAATTGACAGTTTCCTTTTTTTCTACAATGGTTAGCCCATAACAGTGCTATGCAACTGTCAGGGTTCAGTCCTGAATCCTGGTTTGATCTAAGTTTATTTAGCTTTACTTCCGCTTTTATTTTGTAATCCTGCTGCTGTCAACCTGGATCTGCGCCTGTCTCTGCATATCCCTCAGTCCCCATACTTTCTCTGATCTCTGGATTCTAGA